>JAXCGZ010011432.1:22500-30000 GCA_037179515.1 Halocaridina rubra | reverse complement strand
ATGTAATCGTTACCCTGAGTGTATGCCCTTACTAACCTCAGTCCGTGACGGGGCGCGAACCCTCGCCCTGCCGACTCAGAGTCGCGGACGCTATCATTTTGCCACGGAGACTAGTAAAATATATATATATATATATATATATATTATATATATATATATATATATATATATATATATATATATATATATTTACTATACCTAGGCGCTAACAACTACACCACAAAAGGTCTAAAAGGGAAACACACCTTACAGTTTTATATGCTATACTAGGGATGAATGTATTCTATCTGAATGCCACTCTGTTCATTTTACAGTTTCCCCCAACCTCACTCATTGGTTCATTTTCGCATTTAATTCAATTCCCAATCTCAATCGGGACCAACAATAAGCAAATTAGCACATTACCATATGTGAAAACACGAATCATTTTTACCCCGATGGGACTTGAAACTTAGACTTATGATTACTAAGCCTAGGCGCTATCAGCTACACCACAGAAGGTCAAAAAGGGAAATAGTTCTTTCAACTCATATCTGCTATACTAGGAATGAACGCATTCTATCTGATTGCCACTATGTTGGTCCCGAAAGAGAGTGGGAGTTGAATTAAATGCGCTTCCTTACCATTTAGTGCTGTAAGCTAACAGTTTGTACTTATATTATATATATATATATATATATATATATATATATATATATATATATACTGTATTTATTCTTATATATCTTAATCTAACAATAATAATAATAATAATAATAATAATAATAATAATAATAATAATAATAATAATAATAATAATAATAATAATATTAATGAAAATATTAATAATGACAATAATAATAATAATAATAATAATAATAATAATAATAATAATAATAATAATAATAATAATAATAATAATAATAATAATAATAATTATAAGATGAAAAATCATAATAATACTTTCATATATGCATACATACATATACACTTGGCATCATTCCCTCTTGTAGGGGGGGGGGCGAGCCAAGAAACACGCATTCACCAAGATACACACATCCCGCAGTCACTTCTCTTAGGTCCTTGGGGATAAAGGGTTTCCACTTTTCCGCCCCTTCCACCCTGCTTGGGTCATCCACAATATAGGCGGGCGACGATATTCAACAATGAGCACGACAGCCGCAGCTGTCATTTCAACAACAACAAAATTAATATAAATAAAACCAACAACAACATTAACAACAGAAATAGCAACAAAAACAACAACAACAATAGCAAAACAACAGGAACAATGATATAGATATGGTACATTTTCTTCATCAGGAATACTTGAATGTTTTCAAGAGACTTTTTACTTCTGCTGTTTTGTTCCTTGAAGATGAGTCAATGATATGAATACTATTCATGAGCAATAATTGAAAAGGTTTTCAATTTTGTATGTCATTTTTATTATGAAGTTATCTCTTAGAATATAGCTTTATCCTATCTGGAGCATAAAAGAAAAACATTTGTTAGAATGATGAATGCAGTGGTGCTACCATTATTATCAGAATTCTTACTAAACCAGTCCATTTGTTGCATGCCGTATTCAGGAGTGAGGACATATACCGATAGATACTTCGTATTGATATATCAGTGCTATGGCGAGTGACTTTAATAGACTCCCGTATTCTGGAGTGAGGACATATGCTAAACAATACTTCGCATTGACATACCAGTGCTATGGCGAGTGACTTTAACAGACTACCGTATTCTGGAGTGCGGACATATACCAAATGATACTTCGCATTGACATATCAGTGCTATGGCGAGTGACATTAACAGACTCCCGTATTCTGGAGTGAGGACATATAATATACTAAACAATACTTCGCATTGACATATCAGTGCTATGGCGAGTGACTTTAACAGACTACCGTATTCTGGAGTGAGGACATATACCAAACGATACTGCACATTACATATCACTGCTATGGCGAGTGACTTTAACAGGCTACCGTAATCTGGAGTGAGGACATATACCAAACGATACTTGGCATTGACATATCAGTGCTATGGCGAGTGACTTTAACAGACTTCCACTTGGATGATGAAACACTTTTATGTCAATAGAAAAATCTAATAAACCTTCATTTTTGTTTAGGGAAATGTTATGCCAACCAAGGGATAAATCACTAAAATTCTCCACTGAAGCTATAGATGACAATTTTCTAACTACCACAGAAATGTCTCCGCTTACAAATTATATCTGATTTCCCTGTTTGTTCTGCATTTTTAACGTATGTTTAAGGAAATATTACAGGTAGAAAAGTATAGATCAAGATAAGCGGAACGACTCTCCGTTATGTATTAAAAAGATAAAATAGAAAAGATAATGATGAAAATGATAATAGTAACAATGGAAAAAACAGGTGAAAGTGAGAGGGGAGTTCCGCTAGGGCGGTGCATATGTAAGGTATATTTCTACAATTTTTTTTTTTTTTTTTTACTCCTAACCTTGATGTCTTGACTGTCTAAGAAGTAAACCTATGTTGAGAGAGAGAGAGAGAGAGAGAGAGAGAGAGAGAGAGAGAGAGAGAGAGAGAGAGAGAGAGAGAGAGAGAGAGAGAGAGAGAGAGAGAGAGAGAGAGCTAAAGGAAGGAACTGTAAATATATCCATAGTTTTATCATTAGTACAGTGAGCAGCAATGTGTAGTCACCGTGGCTCAAGCGGTAGCGTCCTCGACTCTGGGGCGTCAGGACGAGGGTTCGCGCCCCGTCACGGTCTGAGGTTAGCAAGGGCATGCACTCAGGGTAACGATTACATCTGCCTAAACAAGTCCTTCTCAAGAAGGCAACCGTCCTAGCCCTTGGTAGAAAAGGGAGTCCGTGACGTATAACCGGAACAGTGAGCATCAATGTGACTGTGCCAACCTGTCTACTGTTCTCTTTATAGCAGATGCGATGTTCAAGGTACGGCTTATAGAATAAAAATATGCGTTGCCGCCTGAGTATAATATACAGGTTTGGGGGAAAAAGTTTAATACATGATTATTGATAGTTTTTCATCTCATTTACTGATGTACTAATTCCATTTGATTATATATACAATATTTTTCTAGAACAAATTAAAGTTTCATATATATATATATATATATATATATATATATATATATATATATATATATATATATATATATATATATATATATATATATATATATATATATATATATATATATATATATATATATATATATATATATATATATATATATATATATATATATATATATATATATATATATATATATATATACATATATATATATATATATATATATATATATATATATATATATATATATATATATATATATATATATATATATATATATATATATATATATATATATATATATATATATATATATATATATATATATATATATATATATATATATATATATATTACTTTCTATACAGATACTTGTTGTTGTTGTTCCGATTTTACGTCACAGAATCCCTTTTTTACCAAAGGCTAGGACGGTTGCCTTCTTGCGAAGTACTTGTTTTGGCAGATGTAAGCCTTACCCTGAATGCATGCCCTTGCTAACCTCAGACCGTGACGGGGCGCGAACCCTCGACCTGCCGCCTCAGAGTCGCGGACGCTACCGCTTGAGCAACGGTGACTACTCTCAGCCTCCAATTTAAATATTCTTGTCCGGAGTATATCACAGACACTTCTTACAAAATAACTGACAGACTTCAAAATATATGACTCAGTTGTATGGAAAAACACTATATTTAATCCAGCGAGTAATAAGCCATTTTTCTTTTGGAATGTAGCCAGTACAATTTCTCTCTATATGAGCTAGGACTACTTTTATATTCAAATGATTTAACGTCTTCAAGTGAGTTGTGTGCTTTTGACACTGCACAACATTTCTGGTGAGTAGCTTTGAAAATAAAATCCTACACAAGAAACAGTACAACAAAAGTGACTTGTGAAGACATATATTTGTGGAAACTGTAATCTAATCGAGAAAATGTGTAATAGTAATACATGGAGAGGAAAGGAAAGACTTCTAGATATTACTAGGAAATATATGACCTCCTAGCAGAAATCTCTGTGTTAGTTACTAGAGCAGGATATAATCGTACTCTTTTGATTGTGTTTGTTTATTCTGCTTCCCCTTCCCAACGTCACCCGTGATTTATTTTTGCATTTAATTATGGACTTAAATAAGACTGTCCAGGACAGTTCGATGTTAAGTCTTCCTTCAGTTACGGTTCTCTTTCTATGCCTACATCAACACCGAATATTCTTGGATATTCGTTGCACATGTCTTATTATCCCTTCACATCTGACAAGTCACAATACACTCCCGATCGCTGGTTCTCTCTGTGTTTTCTTCGTACCCAGGCCTGATGAAGGTATATTTATTTATTTATTTATTTTTTGCCCGTCCTGGTGTCACAATCATAAAAAAAAATATATTTGTCCTATAGGCCTCTACAATGGTCATGTAAATACCTTTGTGAAAATACAACACTTACACGAAGTCAAACTACAATACAAGACAATTATCAGTCCATCAAGGCGCTTAATACTACCGACTTTACCATTGAAGGTCTAAGAGATGTAAACAAAAAAAAAAAAATTCTCTATTCTCTACTATAACAGAAAAAAGCCTACGCTTTTCTGAATATCTCTGGCAATTTTTTGGCCCTTAACACAGTATTATAATTCAAATCTTGAAACCAATTGCTGACTCTGACCAAGATTCGAAACTATAAAACATCTGATTATGCATCAATTTCCAAAAGGCGATTAAATATTTACAAATGAATGAAAAAAGTAGGATATGTTGGGCTAATTACTACAGTAAGGAATGAGCAAACATTTATGAATATTTATTTTCATTTGAGTCCCTTTCCTCGGCCTCTTGGTGTATTTGAATCATAATATTGTTTCTTGGACATCCACAATGATAAAAAAAAACACATAATCTCATCAAAAGTTTTGAAATAAATATAGCTGTCCCAGACCAAGATATATACTTACGTAAGTCACTACCTACTGCACGACTGAAGATTTAAAGGAATTAGTAAATCTCTGTTGTCACCGTGGCTCAAGCGGTAGCGTCCGCGACTCTGAGGCGGCAGGTCGAGGATTCGCGCCCCGTCACGGTCTGCGGTTAGCAAGAGCATGCACTCAGGGAAACGATTACATCTGCTAAAACAAGTCCTTTGCAAGAAGGCAACCGTTCTAGCCCTTGGTAGAAAAGGGAGTCCATGACGTAAAACCGGAACTAAGTAAATATCTGCTAACTGGTAGAACAGAGAACGAACAGGATATGAATTCCTCTATTTATTTCCCAATTCCCAAAAATCTCTCGTAGCTGGTACATGCATTTAATTCAAATCTTTGTTCTATATCCATTTAAAGTGGTTCACCGAGATTCGAACCCACAGCACATCTAAAAATCCATAAATATGTACCAGTGAAGATCTAAAAATAGTAGGCAACCACTCTGCTCATTATTTGAACAAGGAATTAACACACTCATCTGAGTATCTCTGTTAATTATTCTACCATTTCCCAGCCTCATTCGTAGCTTGCATATGCATTTAATTCAAAGCCCTGTTCAGTAGAGCCCCGAAATCTTCTATAAAACACATTATATAACGTGAAAGCAAAAAACATGCTTGACAATACATCGGTCTGCATAAGGTGATATCTACTGTGCCAAAGGTAGGTCATGACTGTGTAACTGAAGGCACAAAAGAAGTGGGTAACCTCCCTGCTAACTGCCAAGGCAACATTTGCATGTCTCTGTTCATTTTACTTTCATTTCCAAGACTTAACTCGAGGAAAGGTTTTAGAAATTTCACATCCTTAGTGTATGGGTATCTACGGTGGTCAAATAAACACAATGATATTCAAATCTACAACACGCTTGTGAGTCCAAAAGTGTGCATAAAACGCTGGTGACAGTTCCACTGCAGGACTGTAAACTAGGAAGTCATTTGACCATCTGCTAAAACGCGGAATGAACAACTCTACTGAATGTCTCTGTTCATTTTACTACCATTCCCCAACCTCACTCCTGTCTTCTTTTTTGCATTTAAATGACATACGTGTCACATAATCATCCCCAATGGTCACTTAAACACATTTTCATGCATGCAAAAGATAAAAAAACAAACTAATACCCCTAATTAGGACAGGAAAGCACAACAACATTTGACAGTCCATCAATGTTTATGAGGTGTTAGCTACTGTGTCACTAAAAGTCTAAAAGACGCTGAACACCTCTCTCCTAACTGCCAGAGCGAGGAATAAGCAAATTCTTTACTTCCCTTTTTATTATTTTATTCCCAGTTCCCAAGCTCACTCTCTGAATAGAAAAAATTATTGCTAATATCTTTCTATGCGTATTTAGAATGGTCAAATAAACACATTATCAAATGTGGAAATATGAATCACATAACTGCCTTGATTAAGATCTACTCTATCACTGAACGCTTGCAAAAAGTAGGTAAACTCAGTTTATTGTTGGAACAGGCAAAGAACACTGCGTTTTGATACGTCTCTGTTGATCTTAGTCCCAATTCCAAATCTTACTCGTGGTTTGTTTTCACATTAATTGAAATGAATATTCCATAGGTATCTTGGGACAGCTGTAGCTTACCTGGAAGAGTGCATGACTCGGGAGGTGAAGGAACTGCCCCTTGAGCCCACGGCAGGGTGATAGGAAGGGTATCCAGCCTTAATACCCCAGCTTCAGTCCATTTGTTGCCTTCCCCAAATGAGGACTAACAGTGATACATATGAAAAAAGTTCTATAGGCACCTACAATGGTCAGTCCTTTATTGTGCATAACAGCCTATCTCTTGTGCCAATGAAGTTTTAATAGAGCTAAAAACCTCTAAGCTAAGTGTTAGAACAGGTAATAAACACATCTTTCTGAATGTATCTATTCAGTTTGTTCTTATTTCCCATCCTCATGCGTGAATTGTTTTTACATTTAATTCAAATAATTTTCTCTAGGAATCCACACTAGCCCCCCCCCCCCACAAAAAAATCATATATGAAAATATGAAGCAAATAATTGCCTCTGACCTGAAATCGATCCCTTAGTGCACTTGGCATTTCACTGTGTTTGCTCAAGTCGCTACCTACTGTATCACATCTACTTACTGCGAGAACAGGAAATGAACACACCCTCCTTGGTCTGTTTATTCATTTACTACTACAGTACTTCTGAACTCCTGGCATGTTTTGCACATTCATTTCAAACCCTTGTTCAATAGGCTTATACAGTGGTCAAATATAGATATGTGAAAACAGAAAAATAAAATTTTCTCCTTAAGTATTTAAATTTGCAACACATTTGAGAATTCACCAGACTATAGGTCTAAATTAAGCAACAAATCTCTCTGTTAATTAAGTTGTTGTTGTTGTTCCGGTTTTACGTTACGGACTTCCTTTTTCAACCAAGGGCTAGGACGGTCGCCCTCTTGCGAAGGACTTGT
>JAXCGZ010011432.1:5000-7500 GCA_037179515.1 Halocaridina rubra | reverse complement strand
TCAACCAACAAACCTTTAGACCTCATGTCGTCATTGATGCAATCCATCCACCTACTCCTTATTTATAGTCATTTTACTTTAAATTTTCCCTCATTTTCAGAGCCCTTCTAATGCTTTACACTATTCATTATTTATTTTTGCAACAAAGCTTCAGAGCAAAATATTGCATTTTTCATTACTCATATTTCGTGCCCTTTCCACAAATTGTTCTTGGAATTTGTCTTACTACTATTAAGTTCTAAAGATTTTTCTTTTGTAGTATTTTTACTTTGTGGCTTGAGATTATAGCCTTTTGTGATTAAAACTTCTGTTTTTAGTCTTTTTTTTTTTTTAATGATTGTGACACCAGGACGGGCCAAAAAAATCATGAATAAAACAGCCCTCATCGGGCCTGGGCACGAAGAATACATAAAGTAAAGAGAAACAGAGATGGAGAGTGTAATGACTTGTCAGATGTGAAGGGATAACAAAAGATGTGTGATGAATATCCAAGAATATTCAGTGTAGCTGTAGGCATAGAAAAAGAACCGTAACTGAAGAAAGATTTAACATCGAACTGTCCTGGACAGACCTATTTAAGTTCAAAAAAACCTTCAGCTGTAGTATCGCAACGGGCGGCTGGTGCCATGAGCCAACCTACTACTGGCTTCTAACACTAACTGGTGATCCCTTATTTTGCTAACAGTTAATAAATCATCTCTCTCTCTCTCTCTCTCTCTCTCTCTCTCTCTCTCTCTCTCTCTCTCTCTCTCTCTCTCTCTCCTCTCTCTCTCTCTCTCTCTCTCTCTCTCTCTCTCTCTCTCTCTCTCTTTATCTATCTATCTATTTATTTATGTATCTATCTATCTATCTATCTCTATATACATATATATATATATATATATATATATATATATATATATATATATATATATATACACACACACACGGCTAAGGAAAATCCCAAGCTTTTCCACAGCTTTATCAGAGGAAAACTGAAGGTAAAAGAACAGGTTTTAAGGCTAAAGAGAGCGGATGGAAGCATCACTGAGACGGATGAAGAGATCTACAAAGAATTGAACAAGGAGTTTCAGTCAGTATTTACAGTAGAAAATACCCCACCCCCTCAGATTGCAGTGATAGAAGCTCAAGGGCCGGTATTAGAGAACATCAACCTTACAGCCACAGAGGTATGCAAAGCGCTGATGGATTTAGATGTTCATAAAGCTACAGGTCCCGATGACATATCCCCTCATGTGCTTAAAAAATGCGCAAACACAGTATCAGTGGCACTAAGTATCATATTTAAGGAGTCACTGGAGTCGGGGGAGATTCCAAGATGCTGGAAACAAGCAAATGTGATACCTATCTTCAAAAAGGGAAGGAGGGATACGGCTCTGAACTATAGACCAGTTTCCTTGACCAGCATAGTTTGCAAAGTTATGGAGAAACTACTAAGGAAACATATCTCTCTTCACTTGGAATCCTTCAACTTTTTGTCAGTGAGGCAACATGGCTTCAGAGAAGGTAGATCAACAGTAACAAACTTATTAGAATTTTATGATGAGGTAAGCCAAATCTTACAGGAAAGAGAGGGCTGGGCAGATTGCATATTCCTAGACTTCCAGAAAGCGGTTGACACTGTTCCACATGGGAGACTTATTAGGAAGCTGCAATCAATGGCTAGAATAGGTGGAAATGTTTTGGAATGGATAAAAATTTACTTAGAAGGAAGGGAACAGAGGGTTAGAGTAAGACACTCAGTGTCTGAATGGAGAAGAGTTAGTAGTGGAGTTCCACAGGGTTCAGTTTTAGGGCCACTTTTGTTCCTTGTATATGTAAATGACCTACCAGAGTCTGTTAATTCATTCATGAATATGTTTGCAGATGATGCAAAGATTGTGAAGAAAGTAAAAAACGAGAACAATGGTAGAGAACTTCAGGAGGATCTAAATAATCTGCATGAGTGGTCAGAAAAGTGGCTAATGAAATTCAATACTTCAAAATGTAAGGTAATGAGAATGGGTACAAGTGCAAGAAGGCCCAAGCTTGACTACTCGGTGGCTGGAGTACAACTTCAAGAGACAGAAAATGAGAGAGATCTAGGAGTAAACATACTGGCAGATTTGTCTCCAGAAATACATATAAATGGCATAGTAAGGGCAGCATATGCATTCTTATCAAATATAAGGGTAGCCTTCAGGCACATGGACAAGGAAATGATCAGAAATATTTATGTAACCTATGTGAGGCCAAAACTCGAATATGCAGCCCCCTTTTGGAATCCGCACTTGAAAAAGCACATAACTAAGCTTGAAAAAGTTCAAAGACATGCCACGAAATTGGTGCCAGAAATACGCAATCTCAGTTATGATGAGAGGCTGAGGGAATTAGACTTACCATCACTGGAAGCTAGAAGAGTGAGGAGGGATATGGTGACAGTCTTTAAATTCCTTCATGGTTATGATAGAGTGGATAGGGATCGATATTTCGATATGGCTGGCTCTAGAACTAGAGGTCA
>JAXCGZ010011431.1:27500-144500 GCA_037179515.1 Halocaridina rubra | reverse complement strand
CACCTAGTTCTCAGAATAACGCCTAGATAGGTTCTCAGAAGCGTCGGGTAAATGGAAAATCGTGTGAAAAAATGAGTCATTTTCCACAGGAAACAATGATAAAGGGCATAGATACATTCCAAACCTTACATAAACACACCATGCCAAAGATATCAGATAAGTAAAAAAATATTTTATAACTACATAACAAACCAGAAAGCCCTGTATCTATTTCTAAGAGTATACAAAAGATATTCATATTCACTGTACAGCAAGAAATTAACATACAGTACTGTACTGTACTCTATTATACGGTGGGCAATAGTCATACAGTACACTGGGACGTGCATGGTGGCTGTGAGCAAGTAACTTATGCAGTAGAAGAGGAGGATGCAGGAAAACGAACCTCTATTTGCAAATGTAAACAAAGATAAAATAAAAATTATAAATAACCAAAGCAAGACTAAAAAAACGAAAAAAAAAATTAATTATGCAATGCCTAAATGTAAAACACGTTAGCAAGACTAAGAACTAAAAAAGAAATAAATGTTATGCAACGCCTGTATTACTGTAAAAAAAAAAAAAAAGTGACGAATTCAACTCACTGTATTATATGGTGAGCAACAGGTATAGAATTCGTGGGGTGGCAGTGAGCACTTGCCATATGCGGTATAAACCGGTATTAGATAAGGAGAATGAACCTCTATCTGCCAAACACAAGAAACAACCAAAGCAAGACTAAAAAACTAAATTTTTTCATTATGCAACTAGCCATGATATTATAGTACAGGTATACAGTTATAGGTAAAATTTAAAAGAACTGAAAACACAAACAGTTATAAATATACCCACGCAAAGAACTGAAAACACAAACAGTTATAAATATATCAACATACAGTGGATAAAATACCCTAATTTAGGGTAATCAGAGAATGATGATGAGTGATATCTATGTTGAGTATATAATAATAATCATAATAATAATAATTATAATAATAATAACCATAATAATAATAATAATAATAATAATAATAATAATAATAATGAATTTCATTACATTTAGGGTACTAAATATGGATTTAGGGAAATTTTTGTCTATCTATATATTTACCTATCTGTTTACCTACTTACATATCTATCTTTCTATCCATCTACATACATATCTATCTATCTATCTTTCTATCTATTTATCTATATATCTTTCTATCTCTTTATCTATCTATCTATCTTTCTATCTATTTATCTATCTATCCATCTATATACGTATATAGCTATCTGTCTATCTATCTATCCATATCTGATTCATTGTTTTAAATCAAGATTCTCTCTCTCTCTCTCTCTCTCTCTCTCTCTCTCTCATGCATATACAAGGAGGAAAATCTAGAGGCGATTCCAGGTGATTACAGCGTCCCTTCTGGAGCTGGTGAAATACCCCTAGTTTTATATAGTGGAATGGGGATGAGGGTGGAGATGGGGTAGGAGGTGGGGGTCTAGTGTTGCTAAAATAATGTCTTTTTCTGAAGCACTCCACGGCTTAGAGATATTGCATAGCTTATGTTTATATCCTTGAGAGATAGAGAGAGAGAGAGAGAGAGAGAGAGAGAGAGAGAGAGAGAGACCACCAAAATCGGAGTTATAACTAGCTAAGTGTGAAAGATAATAATATACAATATTATATATATATATATATATATATATATATATATATATATATATATATATATATATATATATATATATATATATTAATCCCTCGCTCTATCGCGATTCACCTATCGCGAATTCACTGTATCGCGATTTTTTTTTGGCCCATTTTTTTTTTTCCCCAAGATGATTATGAAACCAGGATGAGCCAAAAAATTATAAAATAAAACAGCCTTTATCAGGCTGTAAAGAGAAACAGAGATGGAGAGTGTAATGACCTGTCAGATGTGAAGGGATTATAAAGGGTGTGTAATGAATATCCAGCTCTCTGCTGGGTTTTAATATACCTCTGCATTACTTTCATGGTGTCTATTCCAATAATTCTCCTTAGTTATTATTATTTTTATTATTATTATTATTATTATTATTATTATTATAATTATTATTATTATTAGCAACAATAATTTTCCTTTGATGATGATTGTGGAGATTATTATCATTATCATTATTATTATTATTATTATTATTATTATTATTATTATGAAGGGCTCATCATTGTTTGTATATCAATTGGTTTATTTACTTTAATAACTGTGTACAGTGCCCCTCTCTTGTTGGCTGGGACAAAGAGAGTGTGGGGGGTTGGGTAGAATAGAATGTTGGAGAGAGACAGAGACCTCTTTAATTAACTCTTGTTCATTCAACCAAAACTACATTATTTACTGTAAAAATAATGGTTTAATTACAAATTCGTAATAATAATGAAATTAATAATAGTAATAATAATAATAGTAATCTCCACAATCATCATCAAAGGAAAATTATTGTTAAAAATAATAATAATAATAATAATAATAATAATAATAATAATAATAATAATAATAATAAGTAATAATAATATCTAAGGAGAATATTTGGAATAGACATCATAAAAGTAATACCGAGGTATATTAAAACCCAGCAGAGAGCTGGATATTCATTACACATCTTTTGTAATCCCTTCACATCTGACAGGTCATTACAAGGGTGATAATTAATAAAGTTTAAAAAATTCATGATCAAACCAGAACTCGTAATGGGTAATGGATTTAAGCTTGATAAATTTAGGTTCAGAAGGGAAATTAGTGAAAATTGGCTTGGTAATACCGTAGATTCCTAGTACGATAATAAATGCCAATATATATATATATATATATATATATATATATATATATATATATATATATATTATATATATATATATATATACAGTGTTGCCTCAATTATCGCGGTAGTTCGGTTCCGGGACCCGGCGCGAACCCGGAAATCCGCGGAGTAGAGATCAGCCTATATGTACATAGATATTTTAATGTATTTTTACGTTTACACTGTATAAACCCTCCCTGTACTGTTAAAAAAAACACCCTTTACATTATAAATAACAGCAAGCAACGTAATTTTTTTATGAAAGTGATAGGAAAACTTACCATGAATGAGGTGATGATGACTTGACATTAATAGGTTCCATATTTTACAATAATTTTTACGTTTACGAAAAATAGCGGCCGACATCCACAAACTTTTTTCCTTCTTTCAACATATCTAAGAGTTTCACTTTATCTACAAAGGTTAACATTTTCCTTTGCCGCTTAGGCTCACTACAAGAAGCCTTAGAAGATGAAGGATGCTTGGGAGGCATTGCAAAGGTTAAAATATGCGAGTAAAAAAATCACAAGCAAAACATATTAATAATAATAAGCACAACATGAATGGCGCACACGAGTGAGGCGAGACAATGGAAGATGGTGGAAGCCTTTGTCCGAAACGCTGATAGCGGTATCGTATTTTACATGTTGCAATACTGTTAGTATTTATGTTTTTTACTATATTTTACTGTTATATTATTCTTAGGCTAAGAAATAAATTTTTTTTTATCAATAAAATCATGAAACTACTGGAAATATAAATATATATGCTAGCTCACGTAGCTTCGACCCCAATACATTGTGCGCTATCGAACACAAGCAAAACGTGAGTTAGACTGAATGAGTCTTTGTCCAAAACGCTGATAGCGGTATTGTATTTTACATGTTGCAATACTGTTAGTATTTATGTTTTTTACTATTTTTTACTGTTTTATTATTCTTAGGCTAATAAATACTTTTTTTTATCAATAAAATCATGAAACTACTGGAAATATAAATATATATGCTAGCTCACGTAGCTGCGACCCCAATATATTGTACGCTATCGAACACTATTTTGTATGATGCAATACTGTGAGTTATACTGTACGTACGTATATCATTCAGTTATTAGTACAATGTATATTAATTTAAAATTCATCTACTTATTTGATGATTGTACAAAATCTATTGTATTTATTCACTGTAATTTGGACCAAATATTCCTTTTGTAAAGATTATACTGTACTTTTCAAAAGAGGTGGTCAATAAACGTATCTATCTATCTATCTACAGTTATGTTTTTTACTATTTTTTACTGTTTTATTATTCCTAGGCTGGGAAATAATTTTTTTTATCAATTAGATAATGCAATATGTTTTTTCAATAAAAAAAAAATGAAAATACTGAGAATTACTTTTTTTAATATTTTAATATTTTTGCATATACCCATGAAATAAAATAATAATTTATAAAAAAAAAAAAACGCGATAGAGTGAGAAAGCGAACCAGGAAGCACGAATAACTGGGGTAACACTGTGTATATATATATATATATATATATATATATATATATATATATATATATATATATATATATATATATATATATATATATATATATATATCCTCTTTGTACTCATGGAAGAAGCGTCCGCGGGTGCTTATTTACTTTATTTTTTATTTTATTTTTTTTTCGCGAAATTCAAATTTTTTTACTATTATTTTTTGGGGGCATTATTGCAATTTTGTGGATAAAAAATTGCGCATAAAAGGAACAAGGTGTATATATATATATATATATATATATATATATATATATATATATATATATATATATATATATATATATATATATATATATATATATATATTATATATATATATATTTGGTGTAAAAGAAAAAAAATTAATGACTGTGACACCAGGACGGGCCAAAAAATAATAAAATAATACAGTCTTTATTGGGCCTGGGCGCAAAGAACACAAAAGTAAAGAGAAACGGGGACGTAGAAGGTAATGACCTGTTAGATGTGAAGGGATTATAAAAGATGTGTAATGAATATCCAAAAATATTCAGTGTAACTGGTGCCATGAACCAACCTACTACTGGATACATATTGTTTATTTTATATTGCAGATTTTTTGGGTATGTGCTATTTTTGAGCACGGGGATGCAAACGTTTTGCTGCCTCCGTATCAGCTGATGCACCCTCGCACGCTATTTCCCTGACGATATTATATCGAAAGTTTGTTTGCTGTTTGTTCTTAATGCTTTTTTCAATTCTCCTCATAATATTTGATTGCATTAATCGGTAGAAGAGGAGTAGGATGTGGGAGAACGAACCTTTAACCAAAACGTTTTGCCGCTCCCGTATCAGCTGATGCTTATCACGATTCAGGCACAATATCTTACTCATTAAATATATATTTACTCACCCTATTTGGGGTTTACCTAATTTTCAAGATTATATTTTTATTAATATTCCTTGGATCTAAAAATTATTCTATCCTCTTTACATACTGACCAATACGGCACGAAATCTCAACGTAAACATAGTCAGCTGAGAGAAAAAGAAAACTATTCAATTCGTTACAAATAAAACGTATATCGTACTGTACATGGGAAACTTAAATTAAATATATATATATTCTCTACACGCTATTTCCCTGACGATATTATTTCAAAAGTTTGTTTGTTGTTTGTTCATAATGCTTTTTTTCGATCCTCTTCATAATATTCGATCGCATTAAGTGGTAGAAGAGGAGGATGAAGCGGGATGCTGGAGAATGAACCTCTATCTGCAAAGGTTTTGGTGCTTCCGTATCAGCTGCTACACCCTCGCATGCTATTTCCCTGACGATATTATATCGAAAGTTTGTTTGCTGTTTGTTCTTAATGCTTTTTTTCAATTTTCTTCATAATATTCGATCCCATTAAGCGGTAGAAAGGAGAAGGATGCTGGAGAACGAACCTCTATCTGGAAACGTTTTGGCGCTTCCGTATCAGCTGATACACCCTCGCATGCTATTTCCCTGACGATATTATATTACAAGTTTGTCTGCTTTTTGTTCTTACTGTTTTTTTCAATTCTCTTCATAATATTCGATCGCATTAAGTGGTAGAAGAGGAGGAGGATGCGGGAGAACGAACCTCTAACCAAAACGTTTTGCCGATTCCGTATCAGCTGATGCTTATCACTATACAGGCACAATATCTTACTCATAACATATTTATATATTCGCCCTATCTGGGGTTTATCTAATTTTCAAGATTATAGTATTATTAATATTCCTTAGTTCTAAACATTATTCTATCTTCTTTACATATCGACCATGCTGCATGAAATCTTAACGTAAACAAAGTCAACTGAGAGAAAAAGAAAACGTATACAATTCGTTACAAAGAAAACGTATATCGTACTGTACATGGGAAACTTAAATTAAATATATATACACCTAGTTCTCAGAATAACGCCTAGATAGGTTCTAAGAAGTGACGGGTAAATGGAAAATTGTGTGAAAAAACGAGTCATTTCCCATAGGAAGCAATGATAAAGGGCATAGATACGTTCCACAACCTTACATAGACATACTATGCCAAAGATATAAGTAAAACATATTTAATAAGTACATAACAAAGCAGAAAGACCTGTAGTTATTTATATTAACATGCAAATAGTGTACAGAATAAAAGATATACAGATTTAGTGTACAGTAAACAAATTAATGCACTCTATTATGAGGTGGGCAACAGGCATACACTGGGACGTGCATGGTGGCCAGTGCTGCCAGATAATGCGAATGTTTTAATTTCAAATGTATGGTACATTTTAGGATATATATTAATTACAAGATGGTAGTACTGTAATTTAAATAAAAATGTACTTCATCTTTAAGATACTTGAAAGAACTTACCAGCTTACATGTATATTACTTATATTTATCATTTCTCTCATTCATCTATTCTGGCAACACTGATGGTGTCGGTGAGCACGAGGATGCAAATGTTGTGCCGCCTCCATATCAGCTGATGCACCCTCGCACACTATTTCCCTGACAATATTATATCGAAAGTTTGTTTGCTGTTTGTTCTTAAAGCTTTTTTCCATTAGCTTCATGATATTCGATTGCATTAAGCGGTAGAAGAGGAGGAGGCTGCGGGAGAACGAACCTCTATCGGCAAACGTTTAGTCACACTTCCGTATCAGCTGATGTACCCTTGCACGCTATTTCCCTGATGATGTTATATGGGAAATTTGTTTGCTGTTTGTTCTTAAAGCTTTTTTTTTAATTTTCTTCATAATATTCGATCGCATTAAGCGGTAGAAGAGGGGGAGGACGCGGGAGCATGAACCTCTATCGGCAAATGTTCTGCTACTTCCATATCAGCTGATGCACCCCCGCAGGCTATTTCCCTGACGATATTATATTGAAAATATGTTTGCTGTTCGTTCTTAATGCTTTTTTAAAATTTTCTTCATAATATTCGATCGCGTTAAGCGGTAGAAGAGGAGGAGGATGGTGGAAAAGTGCTTCCCAGGTGGTCGATTCTTTACTAAAATTTTATTTATTTTTTTCAATGGCCGTTATTCGCGAATTTCGTACTTTTTTACTCTTAATTTTTAGGGGCGTTATTGCAGTTTCTCTGATAATACAAACACAGCAAAAACGAACAAGGTGTATATATATATATATATATATATATAATATATATATATATATATATATATATATATATATATATATATATATATATATATATATATACAGTCATCCTCGCTCTATCGCGGTTCACCTATCACAGATTTTTTTTGGCCCCCATTTTTTTTTTTTTTTTTTTTTTTTTAAGATTATTGTGACACCAGGATGGGCCAAAAAATGATAAAATAAAACAGCCTTTATCAGGCTGTAAAGAGAAACAGAGATGGAGAGTGTAATGACCTGTCAGATGTGAAGGGATTATAAAAGATGAGTAATGAATATCCAGCTCTCTGCTGGGTGTTAATATACCTCTGCATTACTTTCGTGATGTCTATTCCAATAATTCTCCTTAGATCTTATTATTATTGGCAACAATAATTTTCCTTTGATGATGATTGTGGAGATTATTATCATTATTATTATTATTATTATTAAGGGCTCATCACTGCTTCTACATCTGTTGGTTTATTTACTTTAATAACTGTTGGCTGGGACAAAGAGAGTGTGGGGGTTTGGGTAGAATAAAATGTTGGAGAGAGAGAGAGAGAGAGAGAGAGAGAGGAGAGAGAGAGGGAGAGAGAGAGAGAGAGAGAGAGAGAGAGAGAGGGGTCTTTAATTAACTCTTGTTCATTTAACCAAAACTACATTATTTATTGTACAAATAATGGTTTAATTATAAATTCGTAATAATAATGATATCTAATAATAATAATAATAATAATAATAATAATAATAATAATAATCTCCACAATCATCATCAAAGGAGAATTATTGTTAAAAATAATAATAATAATAATAATAATAATAATAATAATATTAATAATAATAATAATAATAATAAGATCTAAGGAAAATTTTTGGAATAGACATCATGAAAGTAATGCAGAGGTATATTAAAACCCAGCTGAGAGCTGGATATTCATTACACATCTTTTATAATCCCTTCACATCTGACAGGTCATTACAAGGGTGATTATTAATAAAGTTTTAAAAATTCATGATCAAACCAGAACTCGTAATAGGTAATGGATTTAAGCTTGATAAATTTAGGTTCAGAAGGGAAATTGGTGAAAATTGGCTTGGCAATACTGTAGATTCCTAGTAGGCTAATAAATTCCAAAATAAATATACCGTATATACTCGTTTATCGCGCGATCTTGCATATTGTGCGGCCACCAAATTTTCACCCATAAAAATTAATTTTATTATGTATCTCATATATCTTTAAAGTCGCACATTACACGCGTGCGTATATATATATATATATATATATATATATATATATATATATATATATATATATATATATATATATATATATATATATATATATACTCGTGTAATGTGCGACTTTTAAAGATATACGAGATACATGATAGAATTAATTTTTATGGGTGAAAATTTGGTGGTCGCACAATATGCGAGATCGCACGATAAACGAGTATATACGGTATATTTATTTTGGCATTTATTAGCCTACTAGGAATCTACGATATTACCAAGCCGATTTTCACCAATTTCCCTTCTGAACCTAAATTTATCAAGCTTAAATCCATTACCCTTTACGAGTTTTGGTTTGATCATGAATTTTTAAAACTTTATTAATATCACCCTTGTTAATCCCTTTAAACCATTTATACACCTCAATCATATCCCCCCTAACTCTGCGCCTCTCTAGAGAATGTAGATTAAGTTTTTGTAATCCGTCATATGGTAGATTTAGGCATTGCATAATTAATTTTTGTTTTCGTTTTTTAGTATTGCTTTGGTTATTTATAATTTTTATTTTATCTTTGTTTACATTTGCAGATAGAGGTTCGTTCTCTTGCATCCTCCTCCTCTTCTACCGCATAAGTTACTTGCTCACGGCCACCATGCATGTCCCAGTGTACTGTATGACTGTTGCCCACTGCATAATAGAGTACAGTAAAATGTGTTAATTTCAAGCTGTAAAGTGAATATGAAAGTCTATTGTATACTCTTAAAAATAGATACAGGGCTTTTTGCTTTGCTATGCAGTAATAAAATATGTTTTTTACTTATCTTATATGTTTGGCATGGTGTGTCTATGTAAGGTTTGGAACGTATCTATGCCCTTTATCATTGTTTCCTATGGAAAATGACTCGTTTTTTCACGCGATTTTCCATTTACCCGACACTTCTGAGAAACTATCTAGGTGTTATTCTGAGAATTGGGTGTATATATATATATATATATATATATATATATATATATATATATATATATATATATATATATATATATATATATATATATATATATATATATATATATATATATATATATATATACACCTTGTTCCTTTTATACGCGATTTTTCTATCCACGAAATTGCAATTATGCCCCCCAAAGATAATAGTAAAAAATTCGGAATTCGCGAATAATCCCCCCCCAAATTATTTTTTTATTTATTTATTTATTTATTTATTTATTTTATATTTTTTTTTTGTGACACCAGAATGGACCAAAAAATTATAAATAAAACAGCCTTTATCAGGCTGCAAAGAGAAACAGATGGAGTGTAATGACCTGTCAGATGTGAAGGGATTATAAAAGATGTGTAATGAATATCCAGCTCTCTGCTGGGTTTTAATATACCTCTGCATTACTCTCATGATGTCTATTCCAAAAATTCTCCTTATCTCTTATTATTATTATTATTATTATTATTTTTAACGATAATTTTCCTTTGATGATGATTGTGGAGATTATTATTATTATTATCATTATTATTATTATTAGTATCATTATTATTACGAATTTGTAATTAAACCATTATTTTTACAATAAATAATGTAGTTTTGGTTGAATGAACAAGAGTTAATTAAAGATGTCTCTCTCTCTCGTTTCATTTCACTTACATTATATAGAATATATTTATATTAAAAGGAGAATAGTCTTACAAACAACGCATACATCAGTTACTTTACAAGCTGTTGAGTCGTTTGGGGCAGCAAATGATAAATATAATAATGCACTTTTAATAAAAACGTTAATGAGTTAAAAGACCGTTAAATTAATTTCCTTTCCACGAATCCTTTGTAATGTCTCTCTTAAACAGGAATTAGGTAGAAATTTTTCATCTTATTATGTAAATACAATTTTTGCTTTAGTCTTAATCACGTTCATTACAGTGCTCATTTTAAAGGTAATAAACCTAAGTTTTAATTCGTTTTTTGTAAAGAAATATGAGAGAGAGAGAGTAATTGGATACATTTTATTAAAAAATTTGTCATTCAGAAACCAGATACAAATTTGAAAATGGAAGGAGGATGCAAAACACGTGTTCTGAAAATATTAAGAACATAAGAATAGGGGACCCCGCAACATGCCTACTGGCACACACGACGCAGTTTCATTTTTGAATGATATTTTCAGCATGTCTAACCTATTCTATTGTACTCTGCTTATTTATTCTATTTTTCTTTTTATGATTTTTCTAATAAACATTAACCTATTCATACCCACCCTACCTCTGTCATATGTCTATCTAATCTACATTTGAAGGTGTCTAAGGTATTGGCATTTATTATCCTACTAGGAATACTCTACGGTATTACCAAGCCAATTTTCACCAATTTCCCTTCAGAACCTAAATTTATCAAGATTAAATCCATTACCCATTACGAGTTCTTTTTTTATCAAGAATTTTTTAAACTTTATTAATATCACCCTTGTTAATCCATTTAAACCATTTATACACCTCAATCATATCCCCCCTAACTCTGTGCCTCTTTAGAGAATGTAAATTAAGTTTTTTTAATCTGTCATATGGTAGATTTAGGCATTGCATAATTAATTTTTTTTTTCGTTTTTTAGTCTTGCTTTGGTTATTTACAATTTTTCTTTTATCTTTATATACATTTGCAGATAGAGGCTCGTTCTCCTGCATCCTCCTCCTCTTCTACCACATAAGTTACTTGCTCACTGCCACCATGCATGTCCCAGTGTACTGTATAACTGTTGCCCACTGCATAATAAAGTATAGTAATGTATGTTACTTTCTAGCTGTAAAGTGAATATGAATATCTTTTGTATACTCTTAAAAATAGATACAGGGCTTTCTGCTTTGCTATGTAGTAATAAAATATGTTTTTTACTTATCTTATATCTTTGGCATGGTGTGTCTATGTAAGGTTTGGAACGTATCTATGCCCTTTATCATGGTTTCCTATGGAAAATAACTCGTTTTTTCACGCGATTTTCCATTTACCCGACACTTCTGAGAACCTATCTAGGCGTTATTCTGAGAACTAGGCGTATATATATATATATATATATATATATATATATATATATATATATATATATATATATATATATATATATATATATATATATATATATATATATATATATATAGGTACTAGAAACTTATAAAACTACTAGTCTGAAGTTATCATTATCAAGCCTAAACTCCATTGATTGGTTTCTTTATTGATTTCATATTCATAACTGTATTTTTACCGACTATTTTAGTGAGCAGGGGATAGCACATGAAATACATTTCTACTGTCTTCTTCTTATCCCCGAAAAGTGTTGGCGAAGTGATAGTTTAGCCAACACCATTGGGATTTAAACTTCAGGTCATTTAGGGATTAATGCTTCTCATATTTGATATTTTCCGGTACCTGAGTACTTATATAAATGTAAAAATTGCCATCAGACTTTACTGATCATTATAGTTTTCCAGGTAATTTACTGGTAAATAATATGGTAGATGTGAAAGCCTCACTCTTATCCGCTATGTATTATGTTGATTAGATATTATATTTCACAAAAAAGAGATTAGATTTGTGACAGCAGTACCCCTTCCACACAGGTATTGCCTCAGCGTGAAGGAGTCGAAGAAACTGCCAGCCACAAAAAGAAATATCAGTGCACATTTTGCAATTATTCTACTGATAACAGTGGGAATATTATTAGTCACCGAAGAATTCACACTGGAGAGAAACCTTACCACTGTCCTCATTGTTCTTGGAAATTTTCTCAATTAACTAACTACAAGAACCATATCCGATTGCACACTGGAGAGAAACCCTTCAAATGTCCACAGTGTTCTTACCGAGCCACTCAAAAATCATCACTGAGAAATCACATTTGGGCACGACATGTTGAAAAAAAGAAATAATAAGGATTCTTAATAAAGGTAAGGAAGCAGATGTTTGAAAAATACAATACTTGATATGATAAACTTGTTTAATACTAAAATTATGCATGCACACGCTACCAAAGTTCAGAAGGATGGAAGAAATGTAAAGAATTATATAAATAGCACCAAAACCTCATTAGCATATGGTATAGAAAATAAAGATATTTGTATGTCAGTAAAATTGATTATAAATGATAGTGTAACATATTTTCTTATTACTCTGCCCTTGTTAGAATGCTTGATATACATGCAATTAATTCTATTTGAAGGAGTTAAAAAAGCTATTCATTATTGCATTATATATCAGTATTCAAATATCTTTCGTGATTTGCAGAATAAAGAGACATGTAAACAGCATGCATATATATATATATATATATATATATATATATATATATATATATTATATATATATATATATATATATATATATATATATATATATATATATATATATATATATATATATATATATATATATATATATATATATATATATATATATATATACCCGACGCTTCTGAGAACCTATCTAGGCGTTATTCTTAGAACTAGGTGTATATATATATATATATATATATATATATATATATATATATATATATATATATATATATATATATATATATATATATATATATATATATATATATATATATATATATATATATATATACCTAGTTCTCAGAATAATGCCTAGATAGGTTCTCAGAAGTGTCGGGTAAATGCAAAATCGTGTGAAAAAACGAGTCATTTTCCATAGGAAACAATGATAAAGGGCATAGATACGTTCCAAACCTTACATAGACACACTATGCCAAAGATATAAGATAAGTAAAAAACATATTTTATCACTACATAGCAAAGCAGAAAGCCCTGTATCTATTTTTATGAGTATACAAAAGATATTCATATTCACTTTACAGCTAGAAATTAACATACATTACTGTACTGTACTCTATTATGCAGTGGTCAACAGTCCTACAGTACACTGGGACAGGCATGGTGGCCGTGAGCAAGTAACTTATGCGGTAGAAGAGGAGGAGGATGCAGGAGAACGAACCTCTATCTGCAAATGTAAACAAAGATAAAATAAAAATTATAAATAACCAAAGCAAGACTAAAAAGCGAAAAAAAAAATAATTATGCAATGCCTAAATCTACCATATGACATATTAAAAAACTTAATCTACATTCTCTAGAGAGGTGCAGAGTTAGGGGGGATATGATTGAGGTGTATAAATGGTTTAAAGGGATTAACAAGGGTGATATTAATAAAGTTTTAAAAATTCATGATCAAACCAGAACTCGTAATGGGTAATGGATTTAAGCTTGATAAATTTAGGTTCTGAAGGGAAATTGGTGAAAATTGGCTTGGTACTACCGTTGAGTAGCTGATGCAGGGAGCAGGATTCCTAGTAGGATAATAAATGCCAAAAAAAAAAAATAAATAAAAAATAAATATATAAATAAATAAATAAATATATATATATATATATATATATATATATATATATATATATATATATATATATATATATATATATATATATATATATATATATATATATATATATAATGATGATGATGATCTTTTCTTGTCGTAATCCTCTGTACTCGTGGAAGAAGTGTCAATTTTTTTTTTTTTTTTTTTTTTTTTTTTTGCGGGCTCTACTCGCGAAATTAGAATATTTTTACTATTATTCTTTGGGGGTGTTATTGCAATTTCGTGTATAAAAAAATCAAGTATAAAAGGAACAAGGTGTGTATATATATATATATATATATATATATATATATATATATATATATATATATATATATATATATATATATATATATATATATATATATATATATATATATATATAGTAACCTCTCGTTTATCCCGGGGGTTCGGTTCCGGGACCGACCGCGATAGGTGAATTTCCGCAAAGTAGGATCACCCTATATACATAGGTATTTTACATTCATTTTTACCTTTACTGTATAAACCCTCCCTGCACTGTTAAAAAACCACCCTTTACTTTATTAATAACAGCGTGTAAGCGTAAATATATATGAAAGTGATAGGTAAACTTACCGTGAATGAGGTGATGATGACGTGACATACTCATATACATAAGTATTTTACGTTTATTTTTACCTTTACTGTATAAACCCTCCCTGTACTGTTAAAATACCACCCTTTACTTTATAAATAACAGCATGCAAGCGTAAACTTATATGAAAGTGATAGGTAAACTTACCGTGAATTAGGTGATGATGACGTGTATAGACTCCAGAGGAAATTATTCCGCAGCTAATGACAGCTTTACAGCTGCTTTTTGCGAGAGATGAACATGGTAATGGGGCGTTGCTGTTGCTGTTTCTTCTTTTGTTGGAAGATGGTCTTGTAAGGAATCATGGCATCATCGAGAAGATTGCAGAAGATCACCGAACGAACCATATTATCATCGTGTTCTTGCGAGTTGTTGGACTGCTTTCACATGTTCATACATGGCTGCCAGACGTTCAAGTGTATGGCTAGGTTCTTCGATTTCTTCGTGCATTTCCTTTGGTTGTTCTTCTTTCCTTTGGTTGTTCTTCTTACTCTTCTGCGTTCGCTGGTTTTGTAATTTCCTCCAAGTCTTCATCAGTCAAAGGCCTGCGAGTGGCAGTCGATCAGTTCATTCACGTCTTCATGAGTCATATCTTTAAAGCCTTCTCCACCTAGCAATGCAGCCAACTTTACAGCTTTCGCAACTGCCGAGTTATGGACTTTGTCAGGAGCGAATCCCTTGTAGTTGTAGATGATTTCGGGCCACAATTTCTTCCAGCTGGCATTGATTGTGGCTGGCTACATCTCTTTGATTGCATTCTGAATATTTTGAAGGCATGTAGCAATCGTGTAGTTACGCCAGTAAAACCTCATTGAGAATTCTTTGTCCTAATCCATAGATTCAACCAGGTTTGCCAGGACATTTCATGTGTAGAGGGCCTTGAATGCACGAATAACGCCTTGATCCATAGGCTGAATCAGTTATGTCGTATTTGGTGGCAGGAACTCTACTTGAACACTGTCATATTCTAGATTAATTGTGTGGCCACCAGCATTATCCATCAAAAGAAGGACTTTAAGTCCAAGGCCCTATTCTGCAAGATAAATTTTGACCTGAGCGATAAAGCATCGGTGAAACCAGTCCGATGTGAGGCTTTTTGTGATCCATGCCTTAGGGTTATGCATCCAATACACTGGCAGCAGTGTATTCTTCAAAGCCCTAGGGTTCTTTGACTTGTAGATAAGCCCGGGCTTTAACATGAAATCTGCAGCATTCCCGCACATGATTAGGGTAACGCGGTCTTTATGTGCTTTAAATCCAGGGGCTTTAGCTTCTTCCTTGTAGAGAAAAGTGCGAGACGGCATTCTCTTCCAAAATAACCCAGTCTCATCCATATTACACACTTGCTCAGGAGCATATTTCCCTTCAGCAATAATTTTCTTAATATTGTTGTTCACATAATCTTCTGCTGCAGCTGCATCTGCAGAGGCAGCTTCGCCATAAATCGAAACGCTCTTGCCACGAAAGATTGTTTCCTCGGTGGAGAGTCACTGGAGGGTCCTGGTTGTGGGTCGTCGATATCTTCTACTCTCTCCTCCTCTCCACGGTCGTCGTCGGGTTCGTTTGCAGTGAATGTATCGTACAGCTTCTTCGCCTTTGTTTGTATTATATTGGTGTTTTAATGCTGATGTTCTTCTTTCTGCAATCAGCAATCCACAGGGCCAAAGCAGATTCCATCCGCTCTAATATCTTATTGCGGGGTGTTACGACCTTCTTCGCTGTCTTACTAAATGAAATAGTCGCTGTTTTCCTGATATTTGCCTCGTCCTTTTTGATGTAGCGAACAGTAGATTCGTTGAGGCTAAAATGGCAGCCGACATCCGCAAACCTTCTTACTTCTTTCAGCATATCTAACAGTTTTACCTTATCTGTTGTGGTTAGCATCTTCCTTTGCCGCTTAGGCTCACTACCAGAAGTCTTAGAAGATGAAGGACGCTTGGGAGGCATAGCAGTGGTTGAAATACGTGAGTAAAAAAAATCACAAGCACAACATATTAAGAAGCACAACGCGAACGGCGCTCATGTAAGTTAGACTGAACGGGTGAGGCGAGACAATGGAAGATGGTGGGAGAACCTTCTTCAATCAAAAAGCTAATCAGACTCCATGATACAGAACATACAGAAAAACAATTATGTGATTCGTCGTCTCCCACCCTTTCAGCCAATAGCATCCCATGAACTATCTCACGTAGGTGTGAGCCTTTGCATTTTCCAAGACGCCAATACAGTGTACGCTATCGTACAGTATTTCACATGGTGCAATACTGTGAGTTATAAGTTTATATTTATGTTTTTTACTATTTTTTACTGTTTTATTATTCTTAGGCTAGGAAATACTTTTTTTTTTATCAAGAAAATAATGAAAATACTGGAAATTTTAATATGTACTAGCTCACGTAGGTGCGACCCTTTTCGTTTTCCCGAAACACCGATACCGGTATCGTACTTTCTATGGTGCAGAGTTACATGTTTAAATTTATGTTTATTTACTATTTCTTACTATTTTATTATTCTTAGGCTGGCAAATGCATTTTTTATCAATAAAATAATGAAATAAACTTTTCAATAAAATAATGAAAATATTGAAAATTTAAAGTTTTCAATATTTTAATATTCTCGCATATACCCAGAAAAAAAAAACTCGCAAAAAAAAAAAAAACGCAATGCACTGAATTCGCGATAGGTGAACCACAATATAGCGAGGGATTACTGTGTATATATATATATATATATATATATATATATATATATATATATATATAATATATATATATATATATATGAATCTTCTTACCCCGACCGGGACTTGAACCTAGGACTTATAATTACTAAGCCAAGGTGCTACCAACTACACCACAAAGGTTAAAAGGAAACAGACCCTACAGCTTATATCTGCTATAGTAGGAATGAATGCATTCTATCTGAATGCCAATATGTTCATGTTACAGTTTCCCCAACCTCACTAGTGGTTCCGTTTTTGTATTTAATTCAACTCCCAATCTCATTCGGGACCAACAATAGCCAAATAAACGCATTACATATTATTAATCCAAGGCGCTACCAACTACACCACGGGAGGTTAACAGGAAATACAGTGTTACCCCAGTTATTCGCGTTTCTTGGTTTGCGTTCTCAGTGTATCACGTTTTTTTTTGTTTTTTTATTTTTTTTTGTTTTTATTAAGATTATTGTGACACCAGGATGGCCAAAAAAATGATAAAATAAAGCAGACTTTATCAGGTTGTAAAGAGAAACAGAGATGGAGAGTGTAATGACCTGTCACATGTGAAGGGATTATAAAAGATGTGTAATGAATATCCAGCTCTCTGCTGGGTTTTAATATACCTCTGCATTACTTTCATGATGTCTATTCCAATAATTCTGCTTAGATATTATTATTATTATTATTATTATTATAATTATTATTATTATTATTATCATTGGCAACAATAATTTTCCTTTGATGAAGATTGTGGAGATTATTATCATCATCATCATTATTATTATTATTAAGGGCTCATCATTGTTTGGACATCTGTTGGTTTATTTACTTTTAATAACTGTGTAAAGTGCCCCTCCCTAGTTGGCTGGGACAAAGAGAGTGTGGGGGGTTGGGTAGAATAGAATGTTGGAGAGAGAGAGAGAGAGAGAGAGAGAGAGAGAGAGAGAGAGAGAGAGAGAGAGAGAGAGAGAGAGAGAGAGAGAGAGAGAGAGATTTTATTAATTTATTGCGCCAAGGCGTCAGACATTACATGAGTTCATACAAATAATGCTTCAAATGGATACAAAACCAAGAATAGAACATAGTTTACAGGGAGGTGTACACATTGATAACATATTGCTGCATACTAACACACAACTCACAGTATGGCAGCACAGAGTACATTATATACAAAAGTAAAGCTCAGAGAAACGCAGAATGCACAAACAGAATTATACAGCAACATACAGAAAATATATGTATAATTCAATATAATTAATGGCCACCAAAGTGAGGATAACGAGCAAGAATAACATCAAGGTTGTCATCATTAAGTAAAAATGAGCAGATCTGTATTAAGTTCTGACCTCGTGGTAAAACATCTCTCACTGTGGGGCACTGAAGACAATAGTGGTCAAGAGTGTTAGCATTAGGACGGTCGCATAATTTACAGGAGGTGTACTGTGGCATATCTAGAGTCTGGGAGACCTGCCATAAAGGCCGATACCCCATTCTGAGCCGAGCACTAACTACATTGTTTTTCCGCACCATTAACCCGCATCTGCGATACTTGTAGCGACTGTGAAGAAAGTGATCATGGTGCTGTATGGACACACTGTTGGCCCTCTCTGTGTCCCTGCGCTGGACCGTCATGGCAAACCCAGCTGAGTAGATGATGTTACGTAGGCATCGGAGGGAGGGCTCAGCGTCCACAGCATGCCCATCCAGCATACAGGCCGCCTTGGCAAGACGATCCGCTGTGTCGTTGCCAGTCAGCCCAATGTGAGATGGCGTCCATACAAACGTCACAACAAGAGAAGCATCCCGAGTGGCCGCGAGGCGACATAGTATATCTCCCACAGCACGGCCACAGATGGGTCTTGGCGAGGATAGGGCTTGTAGGGCCGATTGGGAGTCACAAATTATTACCCCAATTCACTCGTCGTCGAACAAGGAGAGTCACGGCATCCAAGATGGCATTCAGTTCACAGTAGGTGGAGCTCGACGAGGTGGGTAGTCTACGGCCAATCCATGAATCAGCCGGCACAGGCGGCTCCATGGTGGGGGAAAACACAGCACATGCCGCCCTCCCATCTGCTAGCACAGAACCATCAACATAGACGTGGTGTGCTGCAGGGACAGACGTGGACACATCAGCGATAGTCTCCAGAGCTAACTGTCTCTGCAAGGGGGGACAGACATCCTTCGAGGTCGGTGTATATGTGACAGCGGGGAGGGGGACACGCCAGGGTGGTAAATCTGGGACAGCCGCCTGCACTGGCAGGTCGATGTCAAGGCCACGGAGAATGTCACTCACCACCCTGATAAGGTTATGACCTCCTGCTCGAAGTGGGAGCCTGGGTGCGTCTGGATTCAGGGACGTCCTCATGACAGCAGAGAAGTACGGAGCAAGAAAGGGGTAGTGAAGACACTTAACAGTAAAATAGGACACATTGGCATAAATCCTCTCCACAAGAGGGGGCAAGTTGAGCTCCAACTGCATACTCACAATACGGGTAGAGAGAGAACATCCCAAGATAAATCTCATGACTCGATTCTGGAACTTTTCAAGTGGCTCGAGAGCTGGTCTAGGAAGTTGACACAAGGCAGGAGACAGATAGTCAACCACTGACCGAAGTAGTAGGATGTAGAGGGTCCTCGCCACTGGGATGGAGACTCCTGCAGCATTGTTGGCAAGCCACTTGACAGGTGCAAAGCAGGGCTCCAGACGGTCAAGAAGGCTCTTCACAAAGGGATGAATTCGTTGACGTGCAGGTATAGCTGGGGTGATCCGGACTGGTGCACCTAAATACGTGTACTGTGTGCAGTGAGGGATGACATTACCACCCATGGCGAATGCAGGCAGTGCTCTGCAGTTGCATGAAGTAAAAATCCTGCTTTTTTCTGGGGAGATAATAAGGCCACAGGAGGTAGCAGACACGTAAAAATCATGGAGCATGTGCTGAAGGTCGTGAGTTGAGGTCGTGTGGATGCATATGTCGTCCGCATAGCAGGTAACTGTAGTACCGGGGATGACAGGAAGGAGGGAGAGTAGACGATGCATAAGGATATTGAATAGAAAAGGACTTAGCACACCCCCCGAGGAGTACCCAGTTCAAACCGTTCATAGGAGCTATACGACCCTTTAAAAAGGAAACTTGATGTTCTGTTGCAGAGATATCCCCGTATCCATTTCAGTATGTTCCCCCGAACTCCAAAGTCCACCAGCTGGTCAAGAATAATTTCCATGTGGGCTATATCGAAGGCAGATTTGAGGTCCAGGAAGGCGACCACACTGGTGGGAGAAAGACGGGTGTAGAGTTCAGCGAGGCAGTGATGTGTGCTCCATTGTGGGAGGAAACCATAAAGACTGGGGGAGAGTTTATCCTGTAGATGGTGCATGAGCCGGGCAAGAAGGATGCGTTCAAACACTTTGCTGAAGCAGGAGGTGAGGGAGATAGGCCTAAATTTGTCGGTTCCAGGTTTTGGTAGAGGAATAATAGTGCTTCTGGTCCAGGCAGAGGGCACATGTCCCAAGCAAAAGCAAAGATTGAAGAGCTGCAGTAGGGGGTTACCAGGAACTTTCTGAAGAAGACGGAGAACTTGATATGTAAGACCATCCTCCCCAGGGGCAGTAGCCTTAATCCTATCAAGAGCACATCGTAGTTCATCCTCTGTGAATAGGATGTCATCTTCTTCATCCGTCTGTAGTAATGCACCCATTAGGCGGAGGTTACGAACACTGCGGTGGGTGGAGAGTGCCTCTTGAATGTTCCCGGGAAGGTTGCAAGATTGTGACTGTGCTGACCAGGTAGTAATGAGGTCCTGAGCATACTCAAGTGGACTGTGGTTTAGAGCACAGGTGGGTTTATTCTTGACAGCCTTCCTTATAAGATGCCACATAGTCCCAGCGCTAGTCTGATGGTTAATACTATCCGTAAATTTCTGCCAATACTCCGTGTGCACGCACTTCTGCAGGGCAACCAGATCATCCCTCGCCAACTGATATTGGTGCAGGTGGTCAGGGGTGGGCTGTCTTTGAAAGGAGAGTCCAGCATCCACAGCTGTCCTTTCCGCCTGGGCAATACGCTGATCCAGAGTCCAGGAATGGGCCTCAGGGCAGAGAGAGAGAGAGAGAGAGAGAGAGAGAGAGAGAGAGAGAGAGAGAGAGAGAGAGAGAGAGAGAGAGAGAGAGAGAGAGAGAGAATCTTTAAGTAACTCTTGTTCATTCAACCAAAACTACATTATTTATAGTAAAAATAATGGTTTAATTACAAATCCGTAGTAATAATGATGATGATGATGATGATGATAATAATAATAATAATAATAATAATAATAATAATAAAAATAATAATAATAATAATCTCCCCAATCATCATCAAAGGAAAATTATTGTTCCCAATAATAATAATAATAATAATAATAATAAGATCTAAGGAGAAGTTTTAGAATAGACATCATGAAGGTAATGCAGAGGTATAGTAAACCCAGCAGAGAGCTGGATATTCATTATGCATCTTTTATAATCCCTTCACATCTGACAGGTCATCACACTCTCCATCTCTGTTTCTCTTTACAGCCTGACAAAGGCCGTTTTATTTTATAATTTTTGGCCTGTCCTGGTGTCATAATCATCTTAAAAAAAAAAAAAAAAATAATAATAATAATTTAAAGGCTGATCCTACTTCGCGATTTTCCTGGTTCGCGCCGGGTTCCGGAACCGAACTACCGCGATAAGGGAGGCAACACTGTAGACCTTTTAACCTCCTGTGGCGTAGTTGATAGCGCCTTGGTTTAGTAATATGTAATGTGCTATATATATATATATATATATATATATATATATATATATATATATATATATATATATATATATATATATATATATATATATATATATATATATATATATATATATATATATATATATATATATATATATATATATATACTGCATTTGCTTCATGAGAGGCAGGTGAATATTGTAATTAAGATTATTTTGACTATACAGTGCTCCCTCATTTATCATGGGGGTTCGGTTCCGGGACCCGCCGCAATAGGTGAAAAACCGCAAAGTAGGAGCACTATATTAAAAAAAAAAAAAAAATTTATTGTGACACCAGGATGGGCCAAAATATAAGAAAATATAACAGCCTTTATCGGGCCTGGGCACGAAGAATACATAATGTGATGAGAAACAGAGATGGAGAGTGTAATGGTGTCAGATGTGAAGGGATTATAAAATATGTGTAATGAATATCCAATTCTCTGCTGGGTTTTAATATACCTTTGCATTACTTTCATGATGTCTATTCCAAAAATTCTCCTTAGATATAATTATTATTATTATTATTTTTAACAATAATTTTCCTTTGATGATGATCGTGGAGATTATTATTATTATTATTATTATTATTATTATCATTATTATTATTATTACGAATTTGTCCTTAAACCATTATTTTTACAATAAATAATGTAGTTTTGGTTGAATGAACAAGAGTTAATTAAAAATGTTTCTCTCTCTCTCTCTCTCTCTATCTGTCAACGTCTTTCCCCATTTATTGTCATCTTTCCTTTCCTCTTTCTCATATTTATTATAGGTATTTTACATTTATTTTTACCTTTACTGTATAAACCCTCCCTGCACTGTTAACAAACCACCCTTTACTTTATTAATAACATCGCGCAAACGTAAATTTATGTGAACGTGATATTATGAAGATTGAAAAAAGCATTAAGAACAAACAGCAAATAAACTTTCGATATAATATCGTAAGGGAAATAAGGTGTAGAGAATACAGTGTTGCCTCCCTTAACGCGGTAGTTCGGTTCCGGGACCCGGCGTGAACCAGGAAAATCGCGAAGTAGGATCAGCCTTTTAAAAAAAAAATATATATATATATATATATATATATATATATATATATATATATATATATATATATATATATATATATATATATATTATTATTATTATTATTATTTTTTTTTTTTAAGATAATTATGACACCAGGACAAACCAAAAATTATAAAATAAAACGGCCTTTATCAGGCTGTAAAGAGAAACAGAGATGGAGAGTGGGATGACCTGTCAGATGTGAAGGGATTATAAAAGATGTGTAAGGAATATCCAGCTCTCTGCTGGGTTTACTATACCTCTGCATTACCTTCATGATGTCTATTCTAAAACTTCTCCTTAGATCTTATTATTATTATTATTGGCAACAATAATTTTCCTTTGATGATGATTGGGGAGATTATTATTATTATTATCATTATTATTATTAATATTATCATCATCATTATTACTACGGATTCGTAATTAAACCATTATTTTTACTATAAATAATGTAGTTTTGGTTGAATGAACAAGAGTTACTTAAAGATTCTCTCTCTCTCTCTCTCTCTCTCTCTCTCTCTCTCTCTCTCTCTCTCTCTCTCTCTCTCTCTCTCTCTCTCTCAAACATTCTATTCTACCCAACCCCCCACACTCTCTTTGTCCCAGCCAACTAGGGAGGGGCAGTTTACACAGTTATTAAAAGTAAATAAACCAACAGATTTACAAACAATGATGAGCCCTTAATAATAATAATAATAATGATGATGATGATAATAATTCCACAATCATCATCAAAGGAAAATTATTGTTGCCAATGATAATAATAATAATAATAATTATAATAATAATAATAATAATAATAATAAGATCTAAGCAGAATTATTGGAATGGACATCATGAAAGTAATGCAGAGGTATATTAAAACCCAGCTGAGAGCTGGATATTCATTACACATCTTTTATAATCCCTTCACATCTGACAGGTCATTACACTGTCCATCTCTGTTTCTCTTTACAACCTGATAAAGTCTGGTTTATTTTATAATTTTTTGACCCATCCTGGTGTCAAAAAAAAAAAAAAAAAAAAAAAAAAAAAAAAAAAAAAAAAAAAAAAAAAAAAAAAGCGCGCGCGCGATACAGTGAGAACGCGAACCAAGAAACGCGAATAACCGGGGTAACACTGTATATATATTTCATTTAAGTTTCCCATGTACAGCACTATATACATTTTCTTTGAACAAATTGTATATGTTTTCTTTTTCTCTCAGCTGACTTTATTTACGTTAAGATTTCGTGCAGCATGGTCGACAGATAGAATAATGTTTAGAACCAAGGAATAATATGTGACAATAAATGGGGAAAGACTTTGAGAGAGAGAAACATCTTTAATTAACTATTGTTCAGTCATACCAAAACTAACCAGAACTACATTATTTATTGTAAAAATAATGGCCTGTTGACAGTTAATCATTTTAATGACAAATTCGTAATAATAATAATAATAATAATAATAATAATAATAATAATAATCACAATAAACTCCACAATCATCATCAAAGGAAAATTATTGTCGCCAATTATAATAATAAAAATAATACTGTAATAATAAGATCTAAGAAGAAATTTTGAAATAGACATCATGAAAGTAATGCAGAGGTACATTAAAACCCAGCAGAGAATTTGGAGGTTTCTGCCGTTCACCTAGCAAACAAACAATTATTATTATTTTTTTTTTTTCGCCAAAGAAAATCAGCGATGCACTGAATTCGAGATAGGTGAACACTGATATAGCGAGGGTTCGCTGTATATGGAAAACAGGAAATAGCAGAGTATCTTAACACTTACAAATGTATTTATACAGGTATTCTCATCTTCAAAAATACACTTGTAATACTAAGGTACTCCATTCTTTCCTGGTCTCCCTTCATAATCAAATACAAGGGATCTCTGACTTCGATATGCCCAACTTGCAACAACCTGCACTGATGATATTCACCATGACATATTTATTTATTGATTTTCTAGCCAAATCGAAACTATAGCTGGCTAAATTAGAAATATACAGTACAGTATTACAAAATAATAATAAATATAGTACAGTACAATATAATACTACTATTACCACTACTACAACTACTACTACTACTAATAATAATGATGCAGTAATAATAATAATAATATTAATGATAAGTATGATGGCAATACCTTAGGCATGCATATAAGACACCATAGCATATTATTATCATAAATTTCTAAAAATCTTAAGGCAATAGGATGCCATGCTTCATTATATGCCTGAAACAATGCTAATGATAATAATTATAAATATAGTATCATTGCTATTACTGCATCATTAATATTATTATTATTCTCATTATTATTATTATTATTTTTATCATTATTATTATTATTATTAATAATAATAATAATTTAAGTATTATTATTATTATTATAGCAATAATACAGTGGTACCTCTAGTCATGAACTTAACCCGCTCCTTAACCCCATTCGTGAATCGAAATGTTTGTAACTGGAAACAATTTTTCCCATTAAAATCCATGTAATTCCATGTAATCCATTCCACAGCCCCAGAAATATACCTTTTTAATTAATTTTTTATGGTTTTATATGTGACAAAAATATATAATAGAGAGAAAAATAACATTAATCATAGAAAAATATAGTACAGTATTCTACTGTACTAAAACAAAACATGGTATTTACCTTTGTGGTTGTTAGTTGCTGGCACACCAGGATGAGGAGCAGGAGTCCCCTTCCACAAAAACATAGGGCAACTATTCAGGTACAGGCTGTATTTCTGGTGGATCGCTCTCTAGCTGGTAATGGCACAAGAAAATTTTCTTTGTTGATAAATTTTTCTGAAATAGGACATCACATTGTCATTTAAAATGTTCACTGCTCTGTTGCTCACAGTTTTGTCTGGGTGATGACTCTCAGTGAAAGCCTGCACATCTTTCCACTTACTAAAAATTTCTTTTAGCTTATCACTTGAAACCTTTCCCTTCTCATCCTCCTCCTCCACTGATTGCTCCTCTTGGATAGTCCTCACCTGTTCACATTGCAAATCAGTTAATTTTTGGGTGGTGAGTTCTTGCTTGTGGTCCTCCACCAGCTCCTCTACATCCTTCTCGTTGACCTACAACCCCAAACTTTTGCCTGTGGCCACAATCTCCTTCACTATATTGACAGGTGTCTCCTCCTTGAAACCCTTGAATTCTCTATAAGCCATACAACCTGGCCAAGGAGGACTGCAACATGCAGTAAGAGATATCCTTCCATGCCTTATCAATGAGGCCTATGCAGTGGAGGATATTGAAGTGGTCTTTCCAGACTTCACGCAGGATCAAATTCGTGTCGTTGGTAACCTGGAAACACCAGGAAAAAGGACCGTTCATATACAGATTCTTAAAATTAAAAATTATTTGCTGGTTAATGGGCTGGAGGAGAGGAATGGTGTTTGGAGGCAGAAATTTGACATTTATGCACTCTTATTCAGTATCAAGGTCCTTCTTCCAAACCTGGAGGATAGACAGGAACGTTGTCCATTACCAGAAGACACTTAAGGGGCAAACTTTTTTCCTCAAGATATTTCTTGACAGCTATCACAAAAACTTCAGTCAACTATTCTATGAAAAGGATGCATGTTACCCAGGCCTTGCTATTCAACCTCCATATTACCGGAAGTCTAGCCTTCAACACATTGCACTTAAAAATGTGTGGATTTTTAGAGTGGTAGACTAGAAGAGGCTTAATCTTGCAATTCCCACTTGCATTTGTGCACAATAAATGTGTAAGCCTGTCCTTTATTGGTTTGTGGCCAGGCAGTGCCTTCTCCTCTTGGTTTATGTAGGTACTTCTGGGCATTTTTTTTTCCAAAATAGTTCTGTTTTTACACAGTTAAAAACTTGCTGCGAGATGTAACCTTCACTTTCAATAAATTAACTGATTCTACCACATAGGAATCAGCTGCCTTTTGGTCGAAACTAGATGCCTCTCTATGCCTAACAACACTATAAATTCCAATTTGTAGGTGGAGGTGCCTCTCTAATTATATCCCATTACTGTATTATTATCATACTTATTTTTTCATTATTATTATTAATATATTTTTATATTTATTAGCCAATCCAAAATAAATATGTGACATAAAGGTTATAAAAGCTGCAAGTAATATGACATGATATATGCTATACAGTTGGTGTTTACTACAATATGGTCCCTATCTACCATTTTACTATTGATGTAATGGTCTGACTTATGACGACTTCATCAGCACCAAACCCCATCATAAGTCGTAGACTACCTGCAATCATATTTACAGTATTCAAGGGGTTGTTATTATATATATATATATATATATATATATATATATATATATATATATATATATATATATATATATATATATATATATATATATATATATATATATATATATATATATATACACAATAATCCCCCGCTATATTGCGATTCACCTACCGCAAATTCAGTGCATCGCAGTTTTTTTTTGGCTCTCTCTCTCTCTCTTTTTTTTTTTTACACCAGGACGGGCCAAAAAATAATAAAATAAAACAGCCTTTATCGGGCCTGGGCACAAAGAATACATAAAGTAAAGAGAAACGGAGATGGAGAGTGTAATGACCTGTCAGATGTGAAGGGATTATAAAAGATGTGTGATGAATATCCAAGAATATTAAGTGTAGAAAAAAGGACCGTGACTGAAGGAAGACTTAACATCGAACTGTCCTGAACAGACCTATTTAATTTCAAAAAACCTTCAACTGTAATATCGCAATGGGCGGCACGAGGATGTAAACGTTTTGCCGCCTCCGTATCAGCTGAAGAACCCTCACACGCTATTTCCCTGATGATATTATATCGAAAGTTTGTTTGCTGTTTGTTCTTAATGCTAGTTTTCAATTCTCTTCATAATATTCGATCGCATTAAGCGGTAGAAGAGAAGGAGGATGTGGGAGGACGAACCTCTAACCAAAACGATTTGCCGCTTCCGTATCAGCTGATGCTTATCACTATTCAGGCACAATATCTTACTCATAAAATATTTATTTACTCATCCTATTTGGAGTTTAACTAATTTTCAAGATTATACTATTATTAATACTCCATGGTTCTAAACATTATTCTATCTTCTTTACATATCGACCATGCTGCACGAAATCTTAATGTAAACAAAGTCCGCTGAGAGAAAAAGAAAACTATACAATTCATTACAAAGAAAATGTATATCGTCCTGTACATGGGAAACTTAAATGAAATATATATATTCTCTACACGCTATTTCCCTAACGATATTATATCGAAAGTTTGTTTGCTGTTTCGTCTTAATACTTTTTTTCAATTCTCTTCATAATATTCGATCGCATTAAGCGGTAGAAGAGGAGGAGGAGGATGCGGGAGAACGAACCTCTTATCTGTAAATGTTTTGGCACTTCCATATCAGCTGATACACCCTCGCACGCCATTTCCCTGACGATATTATATCACAAGTTTGTTTGCTGTTTGTTCTTAATGCTTTTTTTCAATTCTCTTCATAATATTCGATCGCATTAAGCGGTAGAAGATCAGGAGGATGCGGGAGAACGAACCTCTATCTGCATATGTTTTTGCGCTTCTGTATCAGCTGATACACCCTCGCACGCTATTTCCCTGATGATATTATATCGAAAGTTTGTTTGCCGTTTGTTTTTAATGCTTTTTTTCAATTCTCTTCATAATATTCGATAGCATTAAGTGGTAGGAAAGGAGGAGGATGCAGGAGAACAAACCTCTATCTGCAAACGTTTTGGCGCTTCCGTATCAGCTGATACACCTTCGCACGCTATTTCCCAGACGATATTACATCACATGTTTGTTTGCTGTTTGTTCTTAATTCTGTGTTTCAATTCTCTTCATAATATTTGATCGCATTAAGTGGTAGAAGAGGAGGAGGATGCGGGAGAACGAACCTCTAACCAAAACGTTTTGCCACTTCTGTATCAGCTGATGCTTATCACTATTCAGGCACAATATCTTACTCATAAAATATTTATATACTCACCCTATTTTGGGTTTATCTAATTTTCAAGATTAAAGTATTATTAATATTCCTTGGTTCTAAACATTATTCTATCTTCTTTACATATCGACCATGCTGCACGAAATCTTAAAGTAAAGAAAGTCAGCTGAGTAAAAAAGAAAATGTATACAATTCGTTACAAAGAAAACGTATATCGTACTGTACATGGGAGACTTAAATGAAATATATATATTCTCTACACGCTATTTCCCTGAAGATATTATATCGGAAGTTTGTTTGTTGTTAATGCATTTTTCAATCTTCACAATATCACGTTCATATAAATTTACGCTTGCATGCTGTTATTAATAAAGTAAAGGGGGAGTTGTTAACAGTGCAGGGAGGGTTTATACAGTAAAGGTAAAAATAAATGTAAAATACCTGTAATAAATATGGTGCTCCTATTTCGCGGATTTTCACCTTTCACGGCTGGTCCTGGATCCCAACCCCCACGATTAACAAGGGAACACTGTATATACACACAGGGGGTCCCCACTTTACGTCAGGGTTCCGTTCCTAAAAGCTTATTTGAAGTGGAATTTAACTTAAGTCAGAACATACCTATAATTCGAACTTAAGTCTGAGGAGACTCGGGCAGGTGAGTCTGGAGTGGCAAAAGAACATACATCTATAGAAGTAATCTAAGTTATCATTGTAAGATATAGTAATAATACACTACATGTACAGTATACTAAATATAAAAATATTAAAGCACTCGAGTAATATAAAACTACAGTACAATACGTCTTACCTTTACTCTCATATCTCCATTTCAGGTACCTTAATGAGAAATTTATTGCTAATGCTGTACTTTAGTATTATTATTATCATCACTATTTTTATCATTAATTTTAGTATTATTACTATTGTTAATATCTTTACTATTATTATTAATATCTGTTAATTTGTTAGCTATATTTATGTTCACTGTATATGTATGTATTACCCTCTTACTTATTTGTTCATTCACATGTCTACTTTCAAGAGGAAAATGGTATTGCAAGGGATGGCAACCCCTCTCCCTAATTATTTCTGCTAACACACTGGGAAACTCTTTTGCTGCTTTCTCATCACCACTAGCAAGCAGCTTCACCTTGTGCCCATAGGTTATGCAAATTAGCACGACTCTTAAAATGATTGAACCAACCCCTACTGGCCACAAACACTTCACTTTCACTCTCTTTTCCGACCATTTTACTATATCAACTTTACTTTCCATGGTGATGGCTTTTCTTTTATTTGTAGCACTGCAATCATAACTATCACCACTACCCTTGAGAGACAGTAATATCAGTAACAATCAAAATGAATGGATGAACAGACGAAAATGAGACACAATGTGGCTGGTAAGAGTAAACGGAGTTGTGCTTCTTCTTCAAATACCACTTGTCGCCGGATTCCTACATGACCCTCAACAAACTATTTTGAATAAAATCATATTAACGACTACATGTTTAGTTTTTTAAATTCAATATAATCGAATATCTAAACAAATAAATAAATAAAGCCATTAACTCCATAAAAACGAATATAGCAGTGCTGCTAGCTGTGTATTCGTGCATATTTCAAATAAAATCTTATTTACAGCTATGTATTTGTATTTTTAAATTCAAAATAATCCTTCAATATAACCAAATATATAAATAAATAAAGCCATTAATTTGATAAATACTAATATAGCTGTGCTGTTAGCTGTGTTCGTGCGTATTTAGAATAATTCGTATTTACAGCTATGTTTTTTTTTAAATATCAATATAATCCTTCCCTATAACCAAATATATATATATATATATATATATATATATATATATATATATATATATATATATATATATATATATATATATATATATATATATATATATACCTTGGGTGTTTCCCCCTTAAATTGGGGGGTAGCCAACATCAAAAAAGGAAAACAGTTTGGGGAGAAGTTATTCTCCCCTCTACTCCCCCTCTTCTTTGACGTCTCACAGGAGGTTGGTACAAGGGGGGGGATTCCTAGTCCCCCCGCCCCGTCCACTTTTAGTCACCTTTTACGACACGCAGGGAATACGGTGAGGCTATTCTTTGATATTGTGCCCGCCCCACAGGGCACAGGATATATATACATATATATACATATATACATATATATACACATACATATACACATATATACATATACACACATATATATATAAAAATTTTATATTCACTGCACCATACGTAATTGTATATTATTTTTTTGAGACTTAATATTTATATTCTCAACTGCATCTTTACAAGGTAAGACCCAACCTCTGGTGGGTGGCCCATTCAAGAATCCACTGGGGGAACAAATCAATCTCAACTTAGTGCCGGTTCCAAGCCCAGATCACGGTAAGCGTCGGTGCCAGGAAGAGCATGCGGCCGTAAAATTAAGCTATACCAACACAAGCTCCAACAGGGTAGTGCAAACAGCGACCCAATAAAACATAGGGAAAATGCTGCTGGGATGGAAGTAGCAGCTCACCTAGGAGGTCCATAGATAAATAAATAAATAAAACAGTCTATTTATAATATATTAACAAATTTATAAAAATCTATCAATATATAAGGCGTCTATTCAATATTAAGCTAATTGTCTTAATTTTGAAGCATATTTAAAAGCATTTACAAAAATATCAAGCAATGTTCATGAAAGAATGACATCCCCCAAAAAATATCAATAAATACTGTATATATTCAAGCCAAATTTACTGAAACTTCAATAAACATTATCATACATGACTAGACGTAACAAAACTATTATGCAAATGACACTTAAGAATGAATATAGCATTATCATACATGACTAGACGTAACAAAACTATTATGCAAATTACTCTTAAGAATGAATATACAGTACTTACGTTGTGTAGATAATAATAATAATAACAACAATACAACACAACAAACATGAGACCCCGAAAAACTACATGTTTGTGTGCGTGTGCGCGAGTACAAGATATGAACAACAAAAGCGCACATACAACAAAACATCAAGAACATACAAATGGGGCCGCGGCAGCTCGGCGGAAGAGCACGCAAGCTGGGAAGTGACAAGCCCGACACCCGCGAGTTCGACTCCACCAAGAGGTGGCGCGAAGGGCATCTGGCACCAACTTCATGTCCCCGTCCACTCCCATCTGAATGGGCACCACATAGGACTGTCCAGGACAGCTCCATGCAAACTCTTCCCTCAGCCACGGTCCCCCCCCCATGCCCACATCAGCACCGAACATTCTTGAATGTTCACCACACACCCACCATCCCTTCACATCCGACAAGTCAGAACACTCCATCTCTGCCACTCCCCACTCTATTTTTCCCCACGCTCAGGCCCGATAAGGGCAGCGCCACAACATTAGCCCCTGCCAAGTCTTGGTGTCACTCACAAAAAAAATGGTGACAAACAAAACCTCAAAAAAGAAAACAAAATATGACACAATCAAGATGAAATATTAACAACTAAATAAATAAAGCAATTAACTTGATAAATATAAATACAGCTGTGCCGCTAGCTGTGTATTCATTCTCTCATGAACTATTTTGGCATGCAGTTTGAATTTACCGCACTAGCCAGGTAGGTCGAAAAATTAATTTATTAATAATTTATTATTTATTGGCCTCTGCCGTTATATCAAAACGACATTACACGAAACCACGTTCTACGGGGATCCCCTGTACATATATAAATATTATATATATAATATATATATATATATATATATATAAATATATAAATATATATATAAATATATATATATATATATATATATATAATATATATATATTATAATATATAAATATGAATATATAATAATATATATATATATTATATAATACCTTGTTCCTTTTATACGCGATTTCTTTATCCGCAAAACTGCAATAACACTCCCCAAAAATAATAGTAAAAATCTCGGATTTCGCGAATAACGCCCCCCCCCCCAAAAAAAATATATATATATATATATATTTATTTTTTTTTTTTAAGATTATTGTGACACCAGGATGGACCAAAAAATTATAAAATAAAACAGCCTTTATCAGGCTGTAAAGAGAAACAGATGGAGAGTGTAATGACTTGTCAGATGTGAAGGGATTATAAAAGATGTGTAATGAATATCCAGCTCTCTGCTGGGTTTTAATATACCTCTGCATTACTCTCATGATGTCTATTCCAAAAATTCTCCTTAGATCTTATTATTATTATTATTATTATTATTACTATTATTACTATTATTTATTATTTAACAATAATTTTCCTTTGGTGATGATTGTGGAGGTTATTATTATTATTATTATCATTATTATTACGAATTTGTAATTAAACCATTATTTTTACGGTAAAGAATGTAGTTTTGGTTGAATGAACAAGAGTAAATTAAAGATTATCTCTCTCTCTCTCTCTCTCTCTCTCTCTCTCTCTCTCTCTCTCTCTCTCTCTCTCTCTCTCTCTCCTCTCTCTCTCTCTCTCTCTCTCTCTCTCCAACATTCTATTCTACCCAATAGGGTGGGTGTATATATAATGTATAATGATGATGATCTTTTCTTATCGTAATCCTCTTTGTACTGGTGGAAGAAGCCTCCACGGGCACCTATTTACTATATTAAAAAAAAAATAATAATAATAATAATATAGTAAATAAGCGCCCGCGGAGGCTTCTTCCACCAGTACAAAGAGGATTACGATAAGAAAAGATCATCATCATTATACATTATATATACACCCACCCTACCTCTGTCATATGTCTATCTAATCTACATTTGAAGGTGTCTAAGGTATTGGCATTTATTATCGTACTAGGAATACTCTACGGTATTACCAAGCCAATTTTCATCAATTTCCCTTCTGAACCTAATTTTATCAAGATTAAATCCATTACCCATTACGAGTTCTGGTTTGATCATGAATTTTTAAAACTTTATTATTATCACCCTTGTTAATCCCTTTAAACCATTTATACACCTGTGCCTCTCTAGAGAATGCAGATTAAGTTTTTTTAATCTGTCATATGGTAGCTTTAGGCATTGCATAATTAATTTTTTTTTTCGTTTTTTAGTCTTGCTTTGGTTATTTACAATTCTTATTTTATCTTTGTATACATTTGCAGATAGAGGTTCGTTCTCCTGCATCCTCCTCCTCTTCTACCACATAAGTTACTTGCTCACTGCCACCATGCATGTCCCAGTGTACTGTATAACTGTTGCCCACTGCATAATATAGTAAAGTATAGTAATGTATGTTAATTTCTAGCTGTAAAGTGAATATGAATATCTTTTGTATACTCTTAAAAATAGAAACAGGGCTTTCTGCTTTGCTATGTAGTAATAAAATATGTTTTTCACTTATCTTATATCTTTAGCATGGTGTGTCTATGTAAGGTTTGGAACGTATCTATGCCCTTTATCATTGTTTCCTATGGAAAATAACTCATTTTTTCACACGATTTTCCATTTACTTGACACTTCTGAGAACCTATCTAGGCGTTATTCTGAGAACTAGGTATATATATATATATATATATATATATATATATATATATATATATATATATATATATATATATATATATATATATATATATATATATATATATATATATATATATACACACAAGGGGTCCTCGACTTATATCATAATTCCATTCCTGAAAAGTGATGTAACCCAAATTTCAGTGTAAGTCGAAACACACCTAACTAAGCACCTATGCTAAGGAAGTACACCTTGTTCGTTTTTCTGCATTTTTTTAACTGCGAAATTGGAATAAATCTAAAAAATAATAGTAAAAAATATGAAATTCGCAAATAACACCCATGCAAAAAAAAATAATAAATTCATTTTAGTAAAACATTGACCACCTTGGAAGCACTTTTCCGCCATTCTCCTCCTCTTCTACCACTTAATGCGATCGGATATTGTGAAAAAAATGGAAAAAAAGCATTAAGAACAAATGAGCAAACAAATTTTCGATATAATATCGTCAGGGAAATAGCGTGCGAGGGTGCATCAGCTGACACGGAAGTGTGACAAAACGTTTGCTGATAGAGGTTCGTTCTCCTGCATCGTCCTCCTCTTCTACCGCTTAATGCGATCGAATATTATGAAGAAAATTTAAAAAAGCATTAAGAACAATCGGCAAACAAATTTTCGATATACAGTGTCCTTCCATTATCGCGAGGGTTCGGTTCCGGGACCCGGCGCAAGACAGGAAAATCGCGGAGTAGGATCAGCCTATATGTACAAAGATATTTTAATTTATTTTTACGTTTACACCGTATAAACTGTATAAACCCTCCCTGTACTGTTAACAACCCACCCTTTACTTCATAAATAACAGCATGCAAGCGTAAATTTATATGACATACTCATGTATGTTATGATATAAGTGATCTAATCCTTTATTTATAATAAGGTTATTCCCTTTATCGCACCTCTTTTGTTTTCATTGTACTTATACCCGTTGTTGGTTTCTAATGTTTATATTGATTGATTGATTGATTGAGCCGACCGGCACCCATCTTGCAACAATAAACTGGAAGCCATGATATATTCTCATTATTAGTACAAACCTTTACATTTGGCGACGAGTGAACCCGCCATGGATATGGGAAACCTCTCGAGTTTGGTTATATTACTGGCTTAAATAGATTCGCCTTGCAAGATTTCTGGTAGGTGCCAAATGTTTTCATTGCCGACGCCGGGATTAGGCTACCATGGTTATGCCTAATTGGATCCTGGATTGATGCTGCATGATTCACCTCGACTAGGCTAGTGTTGGATTTAAGCCTAGGTGCCCTGTATTATGTTGCTGCAGTTTTGGGCGCATGTTTCTTCAAGCCTAGCATACGTTTTTGCTACCCTAGCATATCGAATTGTCGGTTATTTGGGTGCTACATTAGCCTAAGTGTTTGTGGATACTGTTAATATTACAGAATAGGTCCGCAATGTCGTCGTCGTTGAATCAGATTAGAATTGATTGTTTTAATCCATCGAAAATTTCCTTGGAATTATGGCTAAGCCTGTTAGAGGCACATTTTAGTCATTTAAATGTCACTGAGGATGACGAGAAAAAAAATCTCCTGCTTGTGTCATTGGGTACTGATGTTTTTAGTGTTTTAGGCAATCTTTGTACTCCTGATTTGCCCCACACAAAGTCTTATGCAGACTTGGTTCAGTTATTGAAAGGTCATTTTATAGTTAAGCCTTCTTATCACAGAAGTTTGCTAGCCTTCCAGCAAAGAAAAAAAAGGAAGGATGAGAGTGTAAAAGAATTGTATGCTGATTTAAAGGCTCTAGCAAAGCATTGTAATTTTGGCAACCAATTTGATGGTAGAGTAAGAGATCAGTTATTTATGGCTGTAGATGCTGAAGTTTATTTTTCAAATTTAGTGGCTCTCAACATAGATCTCCAAGCAGTGACCTCTCAGGCTATTTTGGAAAGAATTTTGAACATGGAAAAGGCATTTGTAAGTGAGAAAGATGAGGTTCAGTCACAGGTTCAGGTTGTAAGAAGAAAATATGTAGGTTTATCTTGTCAACATTGTGGTTCCTCTCATGACAGCTTTTATTGTAGATTTAAGCATTTATCATGTTATAATTGTCATAAAAAGGGTCATTTACAGAAGGTTTGTAGAGAAGCCAAAAGAGAGAGTGGTTATAGTACAGCTAAAGGTTCAAATAAACCAAGCAAGAAAGATGTTAGTAGTAAACCTAAGTTTAATAGTAGGAAAACTGTAAAGATTGTGGATGATCAAGATGTATCATTAAGTGATGATGATGATGATGATGATAAAGTGTTAACTGTCAGAGATAAAATCTATGCTGTTCATGCTGAACAATTTTATTTTTCTGTTAATAAGATCCAAGTTCCTTTTGAGGTTGATAGTGGTGCTACTGTTTCAACTTTGAATAAAGATTGGGTTGAGAAGTTGAATTTGAAAGTTGAACAATGTAAGAAACCCTTACAGGCTTATTATGATTTTAAAATAAAGGTTTTGGGAAAAGTGATTGCTCCTGTTGTGTATAATGGATATAATGTATCACAAGTCTTTTATGTTGTTGGTTCAAAGAATACAAATTTATGTGGTAAAAATCTAATGAAACAAGTTGGTATTTATTTAGCAGGATTAGATGGAAGTACCAAGGTTAACAATGTTCATAATGTAAGTGTTGAACAAGTGTTTGAAGATTATAATGTTGATGTAAGCAAACCTATTTCTAGCATTGTAGCTAAAATTCATTTAAAGAGTGATGCTATTCCAAAGTTTGTAAAGCACGTACTGTTCCATTTTACCATAAAGAGATGGTTGAAGTGGCCATTGATAAACTTGTAAGTGAAAATATTATAGAATCTGTTTCTCATAGTGAATGGGCTGCGCCTATTGTACCAGTGTTAAAAGAGAATAAGAAAGAAATTCGCATATGTGCAGATTTTAAGCATTTGAATAAGCAAATACAATGTGATGAATACCCCTTGCCTACGATTGATGAACTTTTGTGCAGTGTTGACAAAGTCAAATTTTTTTCTAAGATTGATTTGAAGAATGCATATTTGCAAATACCTGTTGAAGAACAAAGTCAAGAGTTTTTAGTTATTAATACACACAAAGGAATGTATAAATACAAGAGGTTGCCCTTTGGCTTGTCCTCTTCTCCTGGTATTTTTCAAAGATTTATTTCACAGATCTTATGTAATATTGATGGTGTTGCTGCATATATGTATGATATAGTTGTCAGTGGTGAAACTAAAGATGAGCATGATGAGAGACTCAAGAAAGTTTTAAATGTGTTGCAATCTCATAATGTACAGATAAATAAGAGTAAAACAGTTTTAAATATGGAATGTATTGAATATTTAGGTTACTGTATATCAAGTAAAGGAATAAAACCATCCCCAAAGAAGGTTAAAGCAATTTTGGATGCTCCTTGTCCTACCTCAGTAGCAGAGGTCCACTAATTTTTAGGGATGATTACATTTTACTGTAGATTTATTAAGAATTTTTCAACTAAATCAGCTCCATTGTATGATTTATTGAAAAAAGGTGCCAAGTTTAAATGGACAAAGATTGAACAGAATGCATTTAAATGTCTTAAGCAAGATTTTGTAGACTCTAAAGTGTAAGTAAATGTTGATGGGTCATATCCCTTGATTGTAGAAGTTGATGCTTCACCTGTTGGTGTAGGATGTGTGTTATTGCAAAGGTCAATGGAGTAGAAAGACCTATTTATTTTGCAAGTAAGAAATTGAGTAGTGCAGAGATGAAATATTCACAGTTGGATAAAGAAGGATTGTCTTTGATTTTCGCTGTCAAAAGATTTAGATATTTTCTTTTGGGTAGAAAATCTATGGCCAGAACGGACCATAAACGACTTTTGGGATTGTTTGGTAAAGATAAGCCAATTCTAGGATACAAAGATGGGCTTTGTTACTTTCTCAGTATGAGAAAGGAAAATGTTATTGCCGATGCACTTATCCGTCTTCCAGTAGAAGATGAAATTCAGTCTGGGATTCCTGCTGAGTATGTAAGATTAGTGGAATTGCTTGATTTTGATGAAATTTCTTATAAGGTAATTAGACAATATAATAAGAAAGATAAAGTGATGTCTCAGTTAATTAATTATCTAAGATTTGGTTGGTCTAAAGAAAATAATTTGTTACTCATGGAATATTGTAATGTTAAAGATGAATTGTCTCTTCATAATGATGTAGTGTTATACAGGAATCGTATTGTAATACCTGTAGAGTTGAGGTGTAAGATATTGACTCATTTACATAATGGTCATAATGGAATAAATGCCATGAAAGCAGAGGCTAGGAAATGGGTTTGGTGGCCAAAGATTGACCAAGACCTTGCAGAGATGACAAAGAATTGTAATATTTGTTTTAAGAATTATAAACAACCACCAGCTAATACTTTGTCATGGCCTAATACGGGAAAACCATGGTCTAGGGTCCATATGGACTATGCAGGTCCTATTGATGGTAAATATTTTCTAATTGTCATTGATTCTTATAGTAAGTTCTTAGATATACAGTTCTCTAGTTCTGCAACATCTGGTGTCACTATATATCACCTAAGGAAAGTATTTTATAATTTTGGCTTGCCAGACATGATAGTGTCAGATAATGCTCCTAATTTTGTATCACGGGAAATGAAGGTGTTTTTGCAAAATAATGGTATAAAACATGTTTGTCCTGCCCCTTATGATCCAGCCTCTAATGGTCTTGCAGAAAGAGCTATAAGGACATTTAAGGAGGGTTTAAGAAAATTTAAAGTGGGAGATTATACTACTAGAGTTTGTCGTTTTCTTTATAACTATAGAAGAACTGTACATTCTGCTACAGGAAAAGCTCCTGCAGAGATTATGTTTAATAGAAATTTCAGAGGTACTGTAGATGTAAAACTGAAAGAAAGTAAAGAATGTAATGATAGTCTTTCAAATGAAGAAAACATGTACAAAGTTGATGATGCTGTGTTTGCACGTAACTATGGTAAAGGTCCACTATGGGTGGAAGGTAGAATTGTAGAAGTATTGGGTTTAAGAAATTATAAAGTGCAAGTACATTGTTCAGGGAATATGATATGGAAAAGACATTCTGATCAATTGATGCATAGATATTTTGGAGATTTCAATCAGTCTAATAATGAAATGTTGAATAATGATTATGATAATCCTGTTGTAAGTGAAATTGAAGCTGATAATCCTGTTGTAACAAGTGTTCCTAGTGAATTAACAACCAATTCTAATATTGTAGAAACAAATGGTGTACTTTCAAGAGATATTATTAATGTACCTTCAAGAGATGTAAGTAACAGTGCGTGTGATGAGTTGCTTATACAGACTCCAGTAGTGAGAAGGTCTCAGAGAAATATCAAGCCCCCTGATCGTCTTAATTTGTAAATAGTGTTTTGAACTCCTTATATAGAATTTTCATGTGTGCCTTGTTTTAAGAAGTTGAGGATTTATTTTTTATATGTGATGTATTGCAAATTCTAGGGGAAAGGAATGTTATGATATAAGTGATCTAATCCTTTATTTATAATAAGGTTATTCCCTTTATCGCACCTCTTTTGTTTTCATTGTACTTATACCCGTTGTTGGTTTCTAATGTTTATATTGACTGATTGATTGATTGATTGAGCCGACCGGCACCCATCTTGCAACAATAAACTGGAAGCCATGATATATTCTCATTATTAGTACAAACCTTTACAATGTACATAGGTATTTTACAATTATTTTTACGTTTACTGTATAAACACTCCCTGCACTGTTAAAAAACCACCCTTTACTTTATAAATAACAGCAGGCAACGTAAATTTATATATACGTGATAGGTAAACTTACCTTATCTGTTATGGTTAACATTTTCCTTTGCCGCTTAGGCTCACTACAAGAAGCCTTAGAAGATGAAGGATGCTTGGAAGGCATTGCAAAGGTTAAAATATGCAAGTAAAAAAAAATCACAAGCAAAACGTATTAATAAGCACAATGTGAACGGCGCACATGTGAGTTAGACTGAACGAGCCTTTGTCCGAAACGCTAATAGCGGTATCGTATTTTACATGTTGCAATACTGTTAGTATTTATGTTTTTTACTATTTTTTACTGTTTTATTATTCTTAGGCTAAGAAATACGTTTTTTTATCAATAAAATCATGAACTACTGGAAATATAAATATATTAGCTAGCTCACGTAGCTGCGACCCCAATACATTGTACGCTATTGGACACAAGCAAAACGTTTAATAAGCACAACTTGAACGGCGCACACGTGAGTTAGACTGAACGAGCCTTTGTCCGAAACGCTGATAGCAGTATCGTATTTTACATGTTGCAATACTGTTAGTATTTATGTTTTTTACTATTTTTTACTGTTTTAGTATTCTTAGGCTAAGAAATACGTTTTTTTTTTCAATAAAATCATGAAACTACTGGAAATATAAATATATATGCTAGCTCACGTAGCTGCGACCCCAATACATTGTACACTATCGGACACTATTTCGCATGATGCAATACTGTGAGTCATACTGTACGTACGTATATCTAAATTTATGTTTTTTACTATTTTTTACTGTTTTATTATTCGTAGGCTGGGAAATAAATTTTTTTTATCAATTAGATAATGAAATATGTTGTTTTCAATAAAAAAATGAAAATACTGAGAATTTTTATTTTTTTAATATTTTAATATTTTTGCATATACCCAAAAAATAAAATAATAATTTGCCAAAAAAAAAAAAAAACCGTGGTACAGTGAAAACGCGAACCAAGAAACACGATCCAGCGGGGGATCACTGTAATATCATCAGGGAAATAGTGTGCGAGGGTGCAGCAGCTGATACGGAAGTGTGACAAAACATTTGCCGATAGAGGTTCCTTCTTCTGCAGCCTCCTCCTCTTCTACCGCTTAATGCAATCGAATATTATGAAGGAAATTTAAAAAAAGCATTAAGAACAAACAGCAAACAAACTTTCGTTATAATATTGTCAGGGAAATAGCATGTAGAGAATATATATATACAGTGTTCCCTCCCTTATCGCGGTAGTTCGGTTCCGGGACCCAGCGTGAACCAGGAAAATCGCGAAGTAGGATCAGCCTTAAAAAAAAAAAAAAAAAAAAATTATGACACCAGGACAGGCCAAAAATTATAAAATAAAACGGCCTTTATCATACTGTAAAGAGAAACAAAGATAGAGAGTGTAATGACCTGTCAGATGTGAAGGGATTATAAAGGATGTGTAATGAATCTCCAGCTCTCTGCTGGGTTTACTATACCTCTGCATTACCTTCATGATGTCTATTCTAAAAATTCTCCTTAGATCTTATTATTATTATTATTATTATTATTAATCGCCCCTGTGGGGCGGGCACAATATCAAAGAATAGCCTCACCGTATTCCCTGCGTGTCGTAAAAGGCGACTAAAAGTGGACAGGGCGGGGGGACTAGGAATCCCCCCCCTTGTATCAACCTCCTGCGAGACGTCAAAGAAGAAGGGGAGTAGAGGGGAGAATAACTTCTCCCCAAACTCTAGTTTTGGGGTGTCTAAATGTGCGTGGTTGTAGTACAATAGAGAGCAAAAGATGTGAGATTGGATATATGTTTGGTAAGAGGAGGATGGATGTATTGGCATTGTGTGAGACGAAGATGAAAGGAAAAGGAGAAGTGGCATTTGGTGATGTGACGGGTAGGGTGTCTGGGGTTGAAAGGGGGAGAGCGAGAGAAGGTGTGGCATTATTGCTGAGTGAATGGATGGTAAATCAGGTAGTGGAATGGAAAGAAGTGTCATCTAGGCTGATGTGGGTGAGGGCTAGGATAGGAAGGGAATGTTGGGCTTTTGTTAGTGCGTATGGGCCAGGATGTGAGAGAAGTGAGGAAGAGCGGGATGAATTCTGGAATGAGTTAACTAGATGTGTGGATGGTCTGAGTAGAAGGAACTATGTAGTTGTGTTGGGTGACTTGAATGCCAGAGTGGGTGATGGAGAGATAGAAGGTGTTGTAGGAAAGTATGGGGTACCAGGTGGGAATGAGAGTGGCGAGAGACTGTTAGATATGTGTGTGGAGCAAGAGTTGGTGATAGGTAATAGTTTATTTAAGAAGAAGTTAATAAATAAGTATACATGGATGAGAGTGGCAAATGGAAGAGTGAAAGAAAGAGCATTGATGGATTATGTGTTGGTAGCAAAGAGCATGATTGGTAGAGTGAAAGATGTACATGCATTCAGGGATGTGGCTGCTGGGATGTCTGATCATATTTTGGTTGAAGCAAAAGTGGTAGTAGCAAAAGAGTGGGGAAATAGTGTGGGGGGATGTAGAAGGGAAATAGTGAAGGTGGAAGAGTTGAAAAAGCCAGAGAAGAGACAGGAATATCAGGACAGGTTGAGAGTGGCATATGACAGGGTGAAAGAAAGAGAAGTTGGGGAGTTAGGGGAGGAATGGGGGTTGATGAAAGAATGTTTTGTGGGACATGAAAGTGATGTGTGTGGAAAGAGGTTTGTTGGAGGTGGCATGAGGAGGGGCAGCGAGTGGTGGAATGAAGGGGTGAAAATGAAGGTGGAAGAGAAAAAGAGGGCTTTTGAGGAATGGCTGCAGTGTAAAAGTAGGGAGAAGTATGAAAGATATAGGGAGAAAAATGTGGAAACCAAGCAGAAGGTAGAGGAAGAGAAGAGGTTGGCAAATGTTAGGTGGGGACAGGATTTTAGTAGGTCATATGAGGAGAATAAAAAGAAGTTTTGGAAAGAAGTGAAGAGAGCAAGGAAGGGTGGATCGAGGATGGAAGAGACAGTGAAAGATGTGAATGGACAGATGTTAAGAGGGAACGATGCAAGGAAAAGATGGGCAGAATATTTTGAGTGCTTGCTGAATATTGAGGAAGATAGAGAGGCAGCTATAGTGGCAGTGGGAGGGGTTCAAGGGCCAGTAATGGGAGATGAAAATGAGAGAGAGATTACAAGAGAGGAGGTGAAAAGGGCATTGTATGAAGCGAAAGCAGGTAAAGCACCTGGAATGGATGGTGTGAGAGCGGAGATGTTGTAAGAAGGGGGTGTGACTGCATTGGAATGGTTAGTGAGAGTGTTTAATATATGCTTTATGTTGTCATTGGTGCCAGTGGATTGGGTGATTGCCTGTATAGTGCCCCTATACAAAGGTAAGGGAGATATGTATGAATGCAGTAATTTTAGGGGTATAAGTTTGTTAAGTGTGGTAGGAAAAGTGTATGGTAGGATACTGGTTAATAGGATTAGGGATAAGACAGAATATGTGATCGCGGAAGTGCAGAGTGGTTTTAGGAGAGGTAGAGGTTGTATAGATCAGATTTTTATAGTTAGGCAGTTATGTGAGAAATATTTAGCAAAGGGTAAGGATGTGTATTTTGCATTTTTGGATCTGGAGAAAGCATATGATAGAGTTGATAGAGAGGCTATGTGGAAAGTTTTGAGATTATATGGAATCAATGGTAAATTGTTGCATGCAGTGAAGAGTTTGTATGAGGGTAGTAGAGCTTGTGTTAGTGTAGGGAATGAAGTGAGTGAGTGGTTTCCAGTGAGTGTGGGACTGAGACAGGGATGTGTGATGTCACCATGGCTGTTCAATTTGTATATTGATGGAGTTGTAAGAGAGGTGAATGAGCGAGTGCGTGGTCGAGGTTTGAGAATGGTAGATGGGGATGATAACGAGTGGGAGCTGAATCAGTTGCTGTTTGCAGATGATACTGTGGTGGTGGCAGATTCAGAGGAAAAGCTGTGTCAGTTAGTGTCAGAATTTGGAATGGTGTGTGAGAGAAGGAAGCTGCGAGTGAATGTGGGAAAGAGTAAGGTTATGAGGTGTACAAGAAATGAGGATGGCGCTGGATTGAATGTTATGTTGAATGGAGAGACACTTGAGGAGGTTAATCAGTTTAAGTATTTAGGCTCGGTTATAGCTGGAAATGGTGGAGTGGAAGCAGATGTGTGTCACAGAGTGAATCTTCTTCTTCTTCTTCTTCCTCTATTTGCATTCCCATTTTCATATGGGGTCGCATCTCTTCACTAGTCGTCTCCACTGGTTCCGGTCCATCACTTGCTCCTCCTCCAGCTGCCTCTCTCTGAGATCCTCCTTCAGTCGGTCCTTCCACCGTAGTTTAGGTCTTCCTCGTCTACGTCTGCCCTCCACGTCCATCTCCATCACTCTCACACCCACGTAGTCTTCTCTCCCTCTTCACATGACCGAACCACTGTAATCTCCTCTCCTGCGCTTTTGCCGACGCCTCCACCACCTTCACTGTACCTCTGATCTGGTCATTTCGTATCCTATCCTCTCTCGTCACCCCACACATCCACCTCAGCATTCTCATGTAAAGTGTTGGGTGCATTGAAAGGAGTGATGAAGAATAGAGGGTTGGAAATGAATGTTAAGAAAGTTTTGTATGAGAAAGTGGTTGTGCCAACTGTGATGTATGGATCAGAGTTATGGGGTATGAAAGTAAGTGAGAGACGGAAACTAAATGTGTTTGAGATGAAATGCCTGAGGAGTATGATTGGTGTATCTCGATTGGATAGGGTTAGGAATGAAGTGGTGAGAGCAAGAACGGGTGTGAGGTGAGAAATTGCAGCCAGAGTAGATATGAATGTTCTGAGATGGTTTGGCCATGTGGAAAGGATGGATGATGAAAGGCTGCTGAAAAAGGTGATGAATGCGAGAGTTGATGGGAGAAATGCTAGAGGGAGGCCTAGGTTTGGATGGATGGATGGAGTAAGGAGAGCCCTGAATGATAGGAGGATGGATGTGAGGGAAGCAAGCGAGCGTGCTAGGAATAGGAATGAGTGGTGAGCGATTGTGACGCAGCTCTGATGGGCATCTGCTGTTACCACGGGGCTGCATCTTACAGAGATAGCCCTGTGGTAGGGGCAGTAGGAGGAGCTGGCAGTTGTGAAGCAACACAGGTTGTGGAAGAGCCGGGAGGATGGGCTGTGGCACTCCAGCAGTCCATCTGAACGGTCGCTAGCTCCCTTGTCATTGCCCATAGAGCAAAGTAATCCCCCTATTTGTTTTCCTTTCTTGATGTCGGCTACCCCCCAATTAAAGGGGGAAACAGCCAAGGTATATGTATGTATGTGATTATTATTGGCAACAATAATTTTCCTTTGATGATGATTGGGGAGATTATTATTATTATTATTATTATTATTATTATTATTATTATTATTATTATCATCATCATCATCATTATTACTACGAATTCGTAATTAAACCATTATTTTTACTATAAATAATGTAGTTTGAGTTGAGTGAACAAGAGTTACTTTAAGATTCTCTCTCTCTCTCTCCAACATTCTATTCTACCCAACCCCCCACACTCTCTTTGTCCCAGCCAACTAGGGAGGGGCACTTTACACAGTTATTAAAAGTAAATAAACCAACAGATGTACAAACAATGATGAGCCCTTAATAATAATAATAATGATGATGATAATAATCTCCACAATCATCATCAAAGGAAAATTATTGTTGCCAATAATAATAATAATAATAATAATAATAATAATAATAATAATAATAATAATAATAATAATAATAATAATAAGACCTAAGCAGAATTATTGGAATAGACATCATGAAAGTAGTGCAGAGGTATATTAAAACCCAACAGAGAGCTGGATATTCATTACACATCTTTTATAATCCCTTCACATTTGACAGGTTATTACACTCTCCATCTCTGTTTCTCTTTACAACCTGATAAAGTCTGTTTTATTTTATCATTTTTTTGCCCATCCTGGTGTGTGTGTGTGTGTGTGTGTGTGTGTGTGTAAAAAAAAAAGGGGGGGGGCAATACAGTGAGAACGCGAACCAAGAAACGCGAATAACCAGGGGAACACTGTATTTCATTTAAGTTTCCCCGATATACGTTTTCTTTGTAACGTATTGGATAGTTTTCTTTTTCTCTCAGTTGACTTTGTTTACGTTTAGATTTCGTGAAGCACGGTAGATATGTAAAGAAGATAGAATAATGTTTAGAACTAAGGAATATTAATAATACATACTATAATCTTGAAAATTAGATAAACCCCAAATAGAGTGAGTAAATAAATATTTTATGAGTAAGATATTGTGCCTGAATAGTGATATATATCAGCTGATACGGAAGCGGCAAAATGTTTGCCGATAGGGGTTCGTTCTCCCGCATCCTCTTCCTCTTCTACCGCTTAATGTGATCGGATATTATGAAGATAATGGAAAAGAGCATTAATAACAAACAGCAAACAAACTTTCGATATAATATCGTCAGGGAAATATCGTGGGAGGGTGTATCAGCTGATACGGAGGCTGCAAGATGTTTGCATCCTTGTGCGCACCGCCACCATCAGTGTTGCCAGAATAGATGAATGAGAGAAATGCTAAATATAAAAAATATACATGAAAGCTGGTAAGTTCTTTCAAGTATCTTAAAGATGAAGTACATTTTTATTTAATTTACAGTACTACCATCTTGTAATTAATATATATCTTAAAATGTACCATACATTTGAAAATAAAAACATCCGCTTTATCTGGCAACACTGGCCACCATGCACGTCCCAGTGTATGCCTGTTGCCCACCGCATAATAGAGTGCATTAATTTGTTTACTGTACAGTAAATCTGTATATCTTTTATACTGTACACTATTTGCATGGTAATATAAATAACTACAGGTCTTTCTGCTTTGTAATGTACTTAAAAAATATGTTTTATTTATCTTATATCTTTGGCATAGTGTGTCTAATTAAGGTTGTGGAACATATCTATGCCCTTTATCATTGTTTCCTATGGAAAATGACTTGTTTTTTCACGCAATTTTATATTTACCTGTCACTTCTGAGAACCTATCTTTGCGTTATTCTGAGAACTAGGTGTAGTAATGTTTCTACCTTTTCCATGCACTTTACCAGCTCTAATTTCACTTTTATGGTGATGGCTTTCCTTTTTTTGCCATCAGAAGAATCTGCTTTACACTTGGGAGACATAATACAGGGTAAAATGATAAAAAAATTGAAGCAAAATGACTTATGGGAGATGTGTTGTAACCACAAAACACCGTAACTCAAGGACATAGTAAACAGGACCCCTGTATACATATCTAATCTCTTTACTACTGCATTAGCATAATTGCTTAATTAGGTTTGTTCCAACTTACACTGAAATTTGGGCTACATCACGTTTCAGGAACAGAACTCTGACGTAAGTCATGAACCCTCGGTATTTGATTTAGGATTGTTTTCATATAAAACTGCCTGTCAGCTTCCACAATATAAAGGGATACGAAGATGTTCCCGTCTAATTTTCTTAGAGCCTGAGAGGATCATCCACATCTTGAGTATATAAAAAACTTGTGGCACTTCACCAAAGACTTTATGGAATTCAATAATCATGTACTAAACCAGATAGAAAATAAGTCTTTTGGTTTATTACTGTCGGTAATAAATGATACATGCCATTCATGTTCGAAACAAAATTGTAATTTTTGGAGTGAAGCAAAAACTATACCAATGAACACTTTTAAGGGTGGTCCTTTTCCCAGTGTATAAGGAAAACATCACCGCTACTTGAACAATGCAACAACCTTTCTCCATCAACACCATGCAACTTACACTGAGTTGCTCTCTTTCATGTATAATCTCCCTGGTATTCTGTGTACCTTTAGGACCCATGTCAAGGTCATAATATTACACATACTGGCTAACTGAATGGAAATTATCCTCACAAAAAGAAGCTACGAGAAATTATATTATTTATTACCAGTCAAGGAGGTGAACATTGCACAAACACATCCTGTAAAGTTGCAAAGCTCCATGTTTAGTGCTTATATGTTTTAATGCAGTATTATTATTTATGCTTCCTTTATATGAGTAACTTGATAATTGTACTGAATATAAGAATATTTAAATACAAAACTTTTGTCTATACTGTTATATTCATAGATGTAATGGCTAGTTCATGTTCAAGAAGAAGTGATAAAAATGTCATTAGTCATGTATGTAAAGCAAATAAAAGAAGTATGGCAAAATGACAGTCATTTTCATTTAAGGGAGGCATCATTTTCCTTTGTAGTATATGTCTCCTTACTATTATTAGATAGGTGTATGCAGCATTTTGTAATTAGCCTTAATTGTGATTTATTTAAATATTAGTGCTGCCTCAGGTAAATTTCACTTTGCATCTACATGTCAGGTTTTTATAGCATAAGTATTTCAACCTTAGAATTTATTTACCAGTGACTAAGATGGCCATTTCTCACAGGTAGAAATGGAGAATAACAACAGTGAGGATAATCCCAAGAGGACTGAAGAAAGAAGAGAGAGACGTTACCAGTGCCGATTTTGCAACTATTCGACTGATGGCTGCGGAAATTTCAAGAGACATGAACGCATACATACTGGAGAAAGACCCTACTCGTGTTTTTATTGCTCAAAGTCATTCGCATCATCAACCAATTTGAAAACTCACGTTCGATTGCATACGGGAGAGAAACCCTATGCTTGTAGCTATTGCCCTTATACTGCTAATGAGAAAGCCTCAGTCAAGTCTCATATTTTTTCAAGACATATGAATCAGAGTAAAACACTCTGAATTACTCTTCTTTATTCTCATTCTCAGTTTAGTAATCTTATATTTTATTATGAAGACTTAATGATAAAAATAAAAATCTGATTTTTGCTTTTATGTATGGCAGAAGGCAATGTAGTATTTCTCAACATAATTTTGTCACCTCCTTTCTTGCTTGAACATTCAGTACTGTGCTTTGCTGTCATCAGATGTAACATATTACAAAGCAATATTTTTATGATAATGAAAATACAATCAGTTATGTCATTGATTTCTGAGCAAATATCATTTAAGATGTTATTTATTGGACTTGCTCTATCTTCTATAAGTGTACTAGCATAGGCTGCATGCAGTCAACTATGTGGCAGTAAAAATTTTTTTGTAAAGAAAGGGAGTATCAGCCCCATGTCTCCTTTACCCTCTAAATTATTCTTTTAATAAGCAAGTCATACCTGGATAATTGTCATTTCGATTCGACATGCCGTAGTGGAAAGACGTGTCAATGAGCTTCCTTGACACTACCTCATATGATTTATCTTTGTTGTTATTAGTATTACCTTTGAGTGCTTGTGAGATAAAGGCGACTCTGATTACTACTACCCAGTATTGTAGATCTCCAGATCCTGTTGTTTTGGAGATTGATTTTGACTTTGAATCTCTTGGGTATACCTTAAGTATACAATCAGTATGCAGTGTTGGATATCTTGAACCAATATACCCCCTTGAGAGGGCTAGTGTGGATATTGGTACCCCATCTACTTTGTGGATTTTCAGATTCTGTGGGTATTCTTTAAAGACATGAAAGTTTTCTACCTGTGACAGTTGGAGAGACAGGTGCTGCTGAGTTTTATTTTCATATTGGACAAAATATTAAGAATGCAACATATGCTGTTATAAAATCATTAGAGGACACTGTATCTGACACTTTCATTTTTCCCTCTCACCCCAACTGTATGTGATATTTTCTTTGTCTTAGAGCAAGGGTTCTCTTTAATTTTCCATCACAGAAGCATGCTCATCATCGGCTAATATCCTTGATAGTCACAGATTTGAATGGCATGGTAGCCATGGGCTATTTTCCAGAAATGCAGGCCAGAGGTAAAAATGGCACATTTATGTCTTAGAAACTGATCCCTGTGTGCTTATGTGCATAGTTTAAGTCCAATGCCAGGTCCAAAGGGTACGTTTTATGGTATTCCAGAGACAGTGGAGCATTTGCTCTTCAAGTCTCATTGATAATGTGGTATTTGATCTTTCCTTACACATGCCTTGCTATCCCTAGGTATCCGTGATTATTCCCTCTTGCTGTTTTTGGGTGATGGGCTGAATAACTTGCGGCTGTTGTATAAGGTTGCTTCTGCTGTAAAGATAATTGTTCTTCTTCAAGGAATGTTTAGACTCATAGCACTCGAGCAGGTTATTTTACAAGGCTAATTATGATATTACACTACTTTGAACATTGAAGGCAGAACCTATAAGCTGATTAAGCTTTTGTGTCTTGTAAATACCAGGTAAGAAGATTCTGTACATTAGAAGTAAATCTAATACTTAATATACTTTTCTCAGTGTTGTTGCATGATATAATAAGTTTTTTGAAAGCCAATTCTTAAATACCTTAATTTACTAAAGATATCAACTTTATGTAGAATGGAATATGAATTTCAATAAAAATTAAATTTGAAGAGAAATTTTCAATTATGGACCCATGCAATAAGCAAACAGATTATCATAAGTATTACAGTCTTCCTGATAGGTGGCTCCTACTACTCATATTAATGCACAAAGGCTCATTTATCAGATAAAAACCTAAACCACTCTGAGGCTTAACCCCAATGATCAACTTGTGGTATGTTCATGGCCCAACCTGTGCTCAAGGGAAATGGAAGAAGTTAATCCAGTAGTAAACAGCAAAAAGTTGCTTCTTTTAGGGTAATATCATGGTACCAATCACAGTATGTTATTTCTGAAGAGTAGACAAGAGATGAAAAAACAAGAATGAAGAAAGATGGGAGGAAGGTGCCTGTCCCCTGTCCAAGGAGCTAAAAAAAAATAGTTGGAGATAATGTTCACAAATTTAATATAAGACACCTTAGCTGCCTATTCAACACCAGTGTTTGCCATACAATTATTAGTGAAGACAAAACATCAAAGCCTGAATACCTAAATACTGTAGTTATACTTGCAATAAAATGAACAAAATAAGAAATCCTAATATATGAAAATAATTATTTAATTGCAAATAACCAAGACTGCAACAAAATTCTTCAATTATTTAAATAAGATATTTTAATATGTAAATAACAGAGAGATAATGATCAGAAGTATTCATAACAATAAAACACTCCAATGTTCGTGTTTGGATATGTCATTAATAAGAATTGCAGAAATAGAATATAGAACTACTTGAAAGCAGACAACATTCCATGATCTTGAAAAGGTTCGTAATTTATGCAATTATTTTTTCTTTATACCATGTTTAGATCCTACCGAATTAAGTTGCAACACTTAAACATGAAACATTCCAGACACCAAATATAATTAAATTATGCATTATAGATGTATATAATTTAATCAGATTTGGTGTCTGGAATGTTTCATGTTTAAGTGTCACAACTTAAACTTGTCTAGTAAATATATTCTTATATTTTCCATTGCCTCCTTGAAGAGTTCAATCGGTAGTTCATCTATACCAGATGCTTTCCCATTACTCATTGTTTTCAATGCACCCTTCATCTCTGTCATGGTCACCATGTCTTCTGGATCTATCACGACCTCTATCTCATCTTCCTCATCTTCCAGACCAGCTTGAGGGATATTTAACATATTGGTGAAATATTCTATCCATTTGCTGTTGATTTCCTCTGGTTCATTTATAACTTCGCCATTGTCGTCAACTAGTCTTATTTCTATTTACAGGTTTTCTGAAAGTATTACTCAGTTTATATATAAGTTTTTTATTTCTGGTGAAATCTACTTTCAACTCCTCCGACAAATCTTTCCATGCTCCATCTTTAAGTGTTCTCTTAAGGCTATCAACATTTCTTCTTTCTATCACATATTCTAGTCTAGTTTCAGGTGTTTCAAGGGGTCTGCCTTTTGCTGGTGCTATCCACCATCCTTACTCCCAGAGTTTCTTCTTGACACTTCTCTCATTTTCAGCGCTAAGTATTTTCACTTTTCAGAAATGTCCTCCTCATTCCCTTCCAATTCAATCTCTTTACACTTTTGTATAAATTGTTTCTTATGAGAAGCATCTTTTCAGGTTTTCAATTTTTATCTTCTTTGTTCGGTTTGTTATTGGGGGTCTTTTGCATTTTTGTGTTATTATTGCTATTACCAGTCTGTGGTCGGAATCCATGGAATCTACTGGTAGAACCTTTACATTACTGAAGATCCTTTTATCTGATGAGAGGAAATAGTCTATTATCGATTTTTTATCAAACTGTTCTGTATTCCTGTTCCATCGATATCTTGTAAATTTATGTGAATCATGTAGTTTGAAAAATCCATTCATGATAGACATATTGTGCAATAAACATCAATCAATAAGTCTCTCTCCATCATCATTCCTGGTTTCTTCACCAAAAGGACCAATAACATTTCCTACATTTGTTCTGTCTAAGCCTACCCTTCCATTTAAATCCCCCATTATGATTATGTTTTCATTATCTGGTAATAATTCAATTTCACTCTCGAGTTCTTCGTAGAATTGTTCTTTGATCTGGCTGGTTAATCCTTGTTGTGGTGCATACACCTGAAAGAGATGCATTCTTCCTCTCTTCAACTGAAGAGAAATTCTCATAATTCTCTCATTTACCAGTTTCACAGCTTTGATACTTCTTGATAGCTTTGGACCAATTAGGACTGCTACTCCATACTTTGCGGTTCCCTGTTCAATTCCGCTATATATTAAGGTATAGTTATCTCCGAGATCCAGTCTGCTTTCCTTGTTCTTCAGTCTGATTTTTGACATTTCCAATATGTCCAGTCTTCTCTCCTTCATCAAATCCAACAAGTCTTCTTCTTTGTCCTTGTATGTTCCTACATTGAGTATTCCAAATCGTAATCTATTTTGAGCTCGTTTCGTTATCGAGATATTGCGCCCGGTTTCAACATCTCTGGTCCGTCCGTTGATGCTCCTATTGGGTTCACGTGCAGAGAAATACAATGTCCGGCTTGCAAGGTCTGTCGACATCGGTTTTTGGTCCACGGCTCTCAAAAATTAAGAGCTACCCTCATCCGCCACCTGAGGGACGCATCCAGTAGGGGTTAACTCCCCCCTGGGATACTTCTATAATACATATAATAATATAAGAACATCTTACTAGGCATCATCAACCAATCCTTATGAGAAGGTATTGGCCCTGAAGATTGGGGTAAGCAGACCATTTGCACATTTTCAAGAAAGGAGACCCAACAAAATGTGAAAACTATAGAGGCATTTCCTTGATAAATCATGTAGCTAAATTGTATGAAAGACTATTATAAAACAAGAGCTAGGATTATCTTTGAACCACAACTGGGAGAATGGCAGCATGGCTTTCGAAACAGCAGATGGAAAAAGCCTGGGAATTCGACAATAAATTGTACATGATTTTCATTGATCTGCAAAAGGCTTTTGACTCTGTACCTAGAAAAAGACTGTGGATGTACCTACACGATTATGGAATAAATACTCAACTAATGAAAGCAATCAAGAGCACGTACAGTCCATGCATAAGCAAAGTAAGCACAGAGCATTAAAATGAAAAATGGCTTGAAATAACATCTGGAGTGAAGCAGGGAAGTGTTTTGTCACCTTTGTTGTTCATAACCTATATGGACAATATCTTGAAACAAGTAAACAACCAGCAAGAAACACCAATGAGGACATTAGCCTACGCAGATGATATTTGCCATTGAGAAACAAGTAGGGATGGATTGCAGGAGGCTGCGGAGAGATGGGATAGGGCACTTGAAGAAGCGGAAATGAAGATGAATAGTGTAAAAACTGAAGTCATGGTATTTAGTAGAGGAGAAGAGATCCTAAATATAAGTCTCAATGGAACTACACTCCCACAAGCAAAAGAATTTAAGTATCTTGGAGTAGAGATTAAATCAACTGGAGGTATGCATGATGAGATCACTGAAAGAATCAATAAATACTGCAGACAATTCCACATGCTCTACCCATTGTTCAAAGAAAAACATATCCCAGCTGAAATTAATAAACTAGTCTACACGACTGTCCCTATACCAACATTAACCTATGGAGTTGAAACTTGGACGTTGACTACAACAGACATGAGTAGGTTAGTAGCTGCAGAAATGAAACCTATCAGACTTATACTCGGTAAAACATGAATGGATAAAATAAGGAATGTAGAGCTTAGAAGAAGACTAGGAGTGGTATCATTGGAAACAAAAATTGAGCAAGCTAAGTTGAGATGGCTGGGACATGTACAGAGAATGGATGGGGCAAGAATTCCAAAACTAGCATTCAAATGGACACCAGACAGAAGAAGTCCCACAGGCCGCCCACAAAAAAGATGGAGGGATAGTATACAAGAAATCTTATCAAAATATAGAATGGGAAGATTGAATAGATTGGAGGAGGAGGATATCTTCCGGGACAGAGCAGAATGGAGAAGAAGATGCTCCGCACTAACAGGCTAAAAAGCCTACCTGTGGGAGGAAAGAAATTATAGATGTATATCACCCACACTACTTGAGATGATAATGAAGGATATAGCTTTGCCTCAGTACAATACTTAACAAATGCACAGAATAGGCCCAAGTGCGTGATGATCAGAGGTAAGTCCAATGGTAACAAGTTACTCATCAAACTACAGACTCATCAACCTAACATCAATTGTACATAACAGCACTGCATAACATATCTGTTACTGTTTTTGAAGTGAGAACGTTGATAATAGAGTATCCAGTGATATGTTTCCTTATATTAAAAAACTCATAATATATAGTTAATATAAACATTAATGAAGTAATAATAACAGGGTCAGTTATTGACTTCAGAACAAAGTGCTCTCCACCATATTAAATGGAGATAATTCTGGGTGGTTATCAGTTAACATCAGAGTTCTAAAAAAATAATCATGTAGCCTGTTTTGTTTTGGTAAATATTAATGGTAAGGATGATGAATTATTAATCAGACTGTGAAAATTTTCTGATTATACTGGTGAAAGGGGAAACAAACTTAGTTTAGACAATGGAATGTGTTATTGGACAAAGCAAGGACAAATGTAAAATGATGCATGTCGGTAAAATGAATACTAAATATGATTATTTCCTCAACGGAACTCTCCTATAGCAAGTAGCATATTAAAAAGATTTACATGTAAATATTGGTAGCAATTTTACAATAGTAATGTAATTTGGAAAAGTACATACAAAATTCATCCAACTGTTAGGACATTTATCAAGAACTTTACAAACAGGTCTGCAGAAATGATGATAAAACAGAATAAGGTCTTAGTTCTGCACCACGTATGGAATAAAACCTGTAATTTTTTGTCTCCAAACTACAAAAATAATACCAAAAAGCTGGAGACGGTTCAGTATTAGAGCTTTCATATTAAACCATATTTGTGAGATTTGAATATGAGCAATATATCTCTTCCTTCTGAGTATGAGTAAGCTTAAAGTTGCATTAATAGAAATAAAAAATTGTTTCTATGGAAATACACGTTGTCAATACTGAGGAGCTATATGAAAGAAAAGCTAACATGTACTCAAGAAATTCTGACTTAAGAATTTATATGTATACGCATTTTATAATGACTAGAATTGGTGGAGCTTTGGAACAGAATCCTCAAAAAGTCTGAACTTTTATTTCATGAAACCAATATGAAAGATGTCTGATTAAGGCTCCACCAGTAACATGGCCAGTAACTATAAAGGAAAGTCTCAAGACCTTGTCGTGCTGTTTTCATCAACGATCTTCTTTAGATCCCATCCTCCTCTTTTCTTCACGCCTTTGCCGACGATTCTACCCTTTATTTTTCCTCTGCCTATTCTTAACAACCTTCATCTGTTACTTGTAATCAGGCTCATATCACTCTTTCTTCTACTCTCAACTCCAATTTGCAAAGGGTATCTGATTGGGACACCCAACCTTGTCTTAAAGGAATCACATAATCCAAATTACTAAATCTTCATCGAAACAATTGGAGGGTTTGTTTCATTTTCATCTTTACTATTCCTCTTTACAATTAATCAAAATCTATGAAGGTCTTATCCATCTCTGCTCAGAATACTGCTCTCACATCTGGGGTGCTTTTTTTTATACTTATTTCCTTGATAGGGTTGAATCTAAGGCAGTCAGACTCATTAATTGCCCTTCTCTTACATTTAATCTGGATTCTCTTTCTCTTCACCTTAAGGTATCATCCCTTTCTCTTTTCTATCACTACTACTTCCATCACTGCTCTTATGAGTTGGCGAGTTTCACCCCTCCCCCACTGCCGAGGCCGCATAACACTCGCCAAGCGGCCTTGTCTCACAGGTACTGTGAGGACATTTGTAGCTCGCAGATTGGTCAGTATAGCGACTGCTTCTTCCCATCTACCTCAAGACTCTGGAGCTCTCCTCCTTTTGTCTTTTCTAATTCTTATAACTTATCTTCCTTCAAAAAACGGATCTATCGTCATCTTGGGGCATAATCCTGTCATATCTCTAGGTCCACAATACTTCGACTATTCTATCAACCTATCCTTTTCCTATTGTGTATCATTACCTCATCGCTCCCTTGTCCTTAACTATTTACTTTTCCTCTGTCTTAATGTTTTCTTCGTGCCAGGGGCTTTATTGATGAGAGCAATTTTCTTACCTGTCCTAATGTCACACTCATAAAAAAACTAGACAAACAAATAGATTTCAGATTGACAATTCTGAGAAATGGAACATAAGCAGTAAAAGTATGATTTAGACTATCATGTCTAATGTTTAATGAAGCCCTTGCAAAGTAAGAAAAAAAAAATGAGTGAAAATCCAGGATGATGACCAGTTCCAGTAAGCAAAAAAGAACCACTTTATATGCAGGAAGAGTTAACAAAACCTCTTACATAACTGAAGAAGAAGAGTACTAATCAATAACTAAGTGACACCTTTACTACAAATAAAATGATGCTGTAACAGCAATTGGTTTTACTTTCTCACAGATGAAAATCATCAGTAACTGCAAAGTTCCTTTTGAGGTTCTAGAAAACTTGGCAGGAAAGACATCCCACTACAGCACCAAGTATAAAGCTGGTAAAGGGAACTTGAGTGTAAACCAAAGATGACTGCCAAGTTTTTGGTGTAGTAAGGAAGGGATTCAGTAGAGGCTTATCTAAGCAACATATGACAGTGTAAAACTAGGATTGCGAAGGAGGTCACCTATACCAACAATCGATTCCCTTACTGAGGAAGAATAAGAGCTTTGCTTTCTTTGTGATAGCAAAGATAATGATTTGAGATGTTGGAATTGGAAAATATTATTACTGTAATGAAGGAAAAGAGACCCATGACGCAGTCTGATCCCACTGATTTTGTTTAGAACAGAGCATCTACGAGTTACACTTTGAGCTGCTAGACGGGATAGTTCTTCCAACAATCTTTTGTGACAGTAAGTGTAGAACTGTTCATGTTGTTGAGAAGTAGAAAATGAAGGGTATAAAATTCCAGAAAGAGCTACAAATCTTGATGGATTAAGAGATTTGGAGAAAGTGAGTGCAACAGAAACTGCTCAGTGGGTATAGACTCTTAAAAAATGGATACAGAGACTGCTGTAAATGATATATGCATTAAACGAAATTAGTGTTAAATCTAGCCCAAGGAGGCATTTCTGATTTAAAGGATATCTTAGCATTCAGAAACATAATTACATGTAAATACAGTATTTGCAACCTATTCGGTTTATAACTGGATGGTTGAAACTGATCAAGGATGTAAGTCGACAAGTACCTATATTTTATCATACTTACAGACATGATTATTGCATATTATGACTCAATATGAGTTGATATTTCTATGAAAATATCTTAGCATAAGCAATTTCGTAAATAATTATAAAGCATATTATTATTATTATTATTATTATTATTATTATTATTATTATTATTATTATTATTATTATTATTATTATCATTATTATTACAGTATAAGTGTTTTTGTTGCTGCTTCATTAACAGTGATGTAATCTTTGCTTCAGTTAAGAGTAAATTAATAGGAGAATATAAATGAAAATGGTCCTTATCAAATTATTTACATGATGAGATTGTTTCAAAAGTTATCTGTATATGTTAAAGTTATTTAAGAATAAGTACACTAAAACAAAGGGGAAATATATTTCAGAGGAAAAGTATGATACTTCTGCTTATTCAGTAATTATCACAAAATATTCGTACATACTGAAGAAATATATATAACTGTACTATAAGAAGAACCATTATTTTCAGGTTATGGCTGGAATTTTCACCACGAATGCAAAGAGTGAGAGGACAAGACACTTACAGACCACCGAGAATCATCAGTGTCCACTCTGCAGCTACTCTTCTCCTCTTGGTAGAGCCTTCAAAAGACATATGGAAGTTCATACAGGAGAAAGACCGTATGCCTGTTCCTTTTGTAACAAACGGTTTGCAAAATCATACAATCTTAAAACTCACGTGCGTATCCATACAGGAGAGAAGCCGTATCGTTGTCACTTGTGCACATATCAAGGAGTTCAGTTGCATTCATTGAACAGTCACATCAGACATAATCATCCAGGAATGCTGCAGAAATGATAGTTGAGTTAGTTCAATTAAGAATTATTTAATTTACTTTGGAACTAAATAAAGTAGATTTTCAAATGTGCAATGTTGAGAAAATAAATTTGTTTTAGAAATCTCTACATACTGTGTGTTTATAAATACCAGCAGGATGTGCAAAAGATTGTCAAAAACCTATCCCTCTAGGACAGATGACAAAAGTTCTGCTCCTTCAGCCATACGAGGACTCGGAAATTGTTGCCTAGAATCCTTTTGGAAGCACACTTCTCAGGCATTGCAGCCACAATTGAAAAGTTCCACTCTCCCCCAAACAGAAATATTGATATGGGAACACCCACCCCAAACTACGCAATAGAGAAAAGTACCTACAATATACCTTAGAACCTCCAAATTACAAGCACTCTAGAATCTCATAAATGACAGTAAGGTGCACATCAGTCAAAGCAAAAGAACTGGCAAAATTCAAGCCCACTTGAATAACACAGGGGATACTGAAGGTCAAAGCAATTGGTAATCATTAGGGCATTGCGAGAAAAAGACACTCTGGAAAACAAGACATAAAAGGAAAGAATCACAAACAGACAACCAGCTTCCCAACAAAACAAACCCAACAGTGGTATAAAAAAGAAGGGCCTCATACCGACATAAGGGCGAATATAGCAATACATAAGCAAATGAGGCAGTATGAAAACCTCAAAAGTGTAAAGTAAACATGAATCCGAAAATCAATATAAACAATACATGTAAGGCCAGGGAATAGAGAACTAGGGCAACATACCCTGGCAACTGGGAAAAGGACTGAAAAATAAAAGGGAGCACTTGATACAGTCAGCTTATTAGGGCCCATTATCAGAGGAGATCCCCAGAAATGGCTAAATAAAAATATCAACAATACATTGCAGTAACAAGCAGGCAAAATCCCTATCTACCCACAAGAAAGGGCAGAAACTTAGAAAATAACTCGTACAAGACAAAACTCTACACAATCAGTAGAAGCAAGCCCAGCAGCCCCAGAGAAAGATAATGAAACTATAGCAACCAACTTAAGAAGCTCTTTTCACCATCAGTTCCAAGACCTTGGACTGGTGAAAAGTTTCCAGTATTATGGAATAACTTCCATGGATGGCTTTTAAACTAACAAAAAACAACAGCAGGGAAATGAATCATGTAGCAATTCCCATTCTCACCCATAAAGATCCTCAGAAAGTGCCCAATAGATAAGTTACTGTAAATGTTTGGAAGGTAAATACACATATCGTATGGGAGAGAAAGAGAGAGGATAAGCCATTTTGGTATGAGAAGCTTCATGCAAAGAGGGATTTGCCAGAATTAGAGTCCCAACTGTAATAAAAATTCCAATTTAATGGCAATGTGCTTAACATCTCACCACTCTAGAGTGTATGGTAAGAAGAACAACCACATAAACCCTAGCGGTCAATAAAATGTGGCATTCTAAGGGGATGATTGGAGAACACAACCTGCATAGAGAAGATACTGAGTTGCAAACCCATGTCTTTCAATCAGGTTGGGGAAAAAGGATCAAAACAGAAAATACAAGCCATGACCACATCCTCCAAGAGCAACCAATGGCAGAGAGTAGTAGTTAAAGAGGTCTAGGAAATTGCAAATGGCAAAATATAAGCATAGGACATGAAAATGCAGTAAGCAGGCAAGACGGGACTGTGACAGCATATAACCATGTATACAACAGCCCTCTGATTCAGACCCAATAGGGAAGAACCCGAGAGATTGGCAACTAGCCTCAGATCCAAAAGAAAGTTAAAGAACTCAGGATTGCCCATACAGTCCAAGTGATACTAGAAGAGGCTAAATAGGTCTTATCCCCAAACTTCTCCTTTTGGCGACTACCAGATGTATAGGGCACAACAACCTAAGCAGAGTTGACGAGATTATATTCCAAAACCAAGCAAGAGGATAATGTGAAATCAGAGACCACCCATCAACTTTGGCCGCTTGCCACACTACACCTCCAGACCCGCAGGTGAGGAGACAAAAGGGAGAGGGAATACATAAAATAGAGAGAAGACGAAGGAGGTAAAGTTCCAGAAGAGACTGGCAAAGAGATCATCCCAACATCATCTACTAGTGAAAATATGTACAGTACATGGCCAGTCTACCTAAGAGGCCAACTCCACTACGGTTGAGATAACTTTATACTGTAGTGTGAGAAAACAGCATGCAGATGCTTAATACTGGCCTAAACCAACGGGAAGGAAGAAGGAGAGCTAAAAAAGGGACCAAAGACACAGAGAGCAGACCCCACACACAACTACCACTACAGAAGGAAAGGTAGGAGCTACATGGTAGTATGGCAAAAGCACAGACCACACAACATACAAATGAGAAAAACATCCTAAAGGGAGCATGAAGACCCCCATAAGAATAAGGCATATCATAAACCAAAATATATATGTAGCATTAAGGAAATAACTAATATAAAAGAGCATAGATTAGACCTTTAGTAGCATCCATTGAAGCGTAAACAGGAATATTTTCCAACTCCTATCCCTTTATCAAACTGTTAATATTTAGGAGGCTGCTAGGGGTGTCATTACCTTAGTGAGGAATATTTTTTTTCTTACTATGGGGGTTATCTCAACCTATAATGGGTAGTAAATCCAAAAATATCTTTACATATAATCTTTTACGATGGAGAAATTACACCTAGTAGTCTGTATTGTGGTTGTCTTTCATTATATAATTTATTTTCTAAAGTAGTAAGTACTTCATCTCATCAAATGTGCTGTTTTGTTTAATCTCTTGTAAATCTGAAAAATATCCGTATTTCACCCTATGAACACCACAGTAGATTAACATTTACTGGCCCTTACAACAAATGAGAACAGGCTCCTTCTATATGGGGTAATATATAGGAGTAGCAATATATTAAATTTCAAAATGGAAGTAGAAGCCCCTAGTAAGTTTTACCAAACCTGGACAGCATCACGGCTTGACTACTATGGCAAAGACTACTTTAGAATTGCACTCTTAGAATATGCATGCAGTAATTTGGATGATATATACAGAAAGAAGACTGTCTGAAGGAAATAAAGATTAAGTAATGTATTTTGCAGATGAGGTTTTTATCTGATCAAACTGTTCTGAAATACTAGGATTTGGTAACATTTTCATGAAGGGCTGAACGATAGTGGTTTCATTTACCACTTGAAAGAGATATCTGTTTACGTTCACCTTACTGTGTGTAGCTATATTGTATTCTTTAAATAAGTAGCTGGCCCTAAGAAGGCAGCTCCAGGTTTCTCGGAGCTTCTTTGAGAAAGAATTGGTTTAAGGGATAAAGTACAGCCTTTCTCATGATAATAATATGTAAAAAGTAAAAAGATTATTGTTGTGAAGTTGTAATAAGACATGTAGCATATTGTTACTTTTGTACTAAAGTTTTCGTCATATTCGTACGTAGAACTATGTAAATATATGATGTACAGTACTTTATGTGCTAGCAAGATTGAAAGTAAATGCTAGCAACCATAGTCTTACAATACTCTTTGGAAACTATATAAAGAGTGTGAGTTAATTATTTGAAAACATTATATCGCTTCCCTCATGTTGCATTTGCTCCGAGGAATTTCTAGTGACTGTTCAAAATGTGTAGTCTTTTGTAATAATATGGTTGCTCTCAAGCTAAGCAATGAGATAAGCAGATTTAAATGTAAAGATGATAGGGCATGATAATATTCTATTGGTATTATATACTCTATAGAATATCCCAAAATGTATACTGTGCGTGGTTTAAGTAATGGAAATGTAAATGACAGACTGGGGCCTTTGTGCAATATATTCCATATTCTGAGAGGACCAAAATTATGTCTTTTCTGTCTTATTGGTTTTAAATTGCCTTCTATCAACTTAATAATATTGACTGTAAAGTAATGCTTATCATATGTTACAATTACAGAACTATGAAGCAAAAGAGAGTTAGTGATAGTCTACCCTCCACAAAGAAAGATATGAGTAGAGACATCTCTTTAGGAAGATTCTTTCTCAAAAGCGTGAAACACATCATGACTGGATTAAGATTTCATCTCAATGCGATGAAAAATTTATAGCACATTCTTAATATGACTTTTCAACCTTACACAGATTCAGTGAGTATCTAAACTAATTCATAAATACCCAAAGGATGAGAGAACCTCTTCAGTAGGCATTAGTTTCAACTACTATGAATTCAGAAGTGTGCAATAAGAGGAAAGGGAGCATTATTATGAAAGTAATGGGAGACAGAAACAAAGGACACAGCTTATGAGGGTTAAAAAATATTAAATAAATCTGTAAATCTGCAAGATTCATTTGCCCTTTTCTGCTAATTATCTTCCACTTTGACATGTATAAGTATTTTACAAGCACTGGACAATGTAAGTAAAATAAAATATAAAAAGAGAAGTGAACCAAATTAATTTGACATGTCACAAACCAAATATTATAACTCCGAAATTGCGAGTATACACTAAAAATAGTTAAGACGACTTATTTCTGCATACTTCTGATTATCAGTATCCATGGGATCTATAGTAATTAATCTGAAAACAAAAACTATGATTTTAAACTCGGAAATATTTCTAACTTTTCGGGGTCAAGGAAATTTTAACTGATGTGTTTTTTTATTGTACAAATATGAAAGGTTACCATCATTCATTAACAGAGTATCCCTGAATAGAAATTTCTTATAAAAGCATTTTCGTAACACTCAGTGCCTTTTCAGGGCAGGGAGTGAGGAACATCAATGGGGTAGTTAAATATTTAATAAATATAGGACTTCCATTCTTTCTGATTATTAATTTGTAAGCATGAAAGGCCAGACTGGACTAGAAAGACGTTTCGAATATCAATGATAAAACTAAATAGGAACTTTTCGTTGGAGTAATCACATAAAGGATTTTCTCCCCTAATCCATATTCAAGAGATTTATTCCAAATTGCTTTATGAAGGCATAAATTCTCTATAAGAAACATGTAAACTGGAAGTCCGTCTCTGATGATCAAGTAATTTATCTGAGAAGGCTGTCAGCTTGTAAACATTGTGGGGATTGTCTAATATTGGACAGTCTGACATAAAACATCCACAATTAAATTCAATTTGAGACTGTACAGGCAGATTTGTGACAAAATTATAGACTTTCTTAAGCATTATGGACAAAAAACCTGAAGAAGAGTAAAGTTTAATTAATAAAAGATAAAAAAAATACGCCCTAATTAAAGAAAATATGATTATATATTTTTTTAATTATAGAGGCAAAATCATGCCATTTGTTTAGAGGAAGAAAGACTGAAGTTTGAAAGAATAGATATCTCCAACAATAACAGACACGAAGACAAAGAAAATGACATGAATATATAAATAGGTGCATGAAATATAATTACTTTATATAACTAATGTCATTCCATGCTATGATGTGTAAGGTATGCATACATAATTCCTGTCCACATAAAAAGCTTGTTTTCTTATATTTTAGATAAACCATGGTTCTGTGAGAATGATTACTTAAAGTGCTTTAGTATAACATCAATTGTATTTTTTTCATTAACTCAACTTCATTCCTCACAGGAGGGGCATGGAATGCGGAATTGGTCGAGAAGAAGAAGACATACGGAAAACATTCCATTCCTGAAGAAAAAGTATCACTGCACATATTGTGATTACTCTGCAAGTAGCAAACAGCTTATAGAAAAGCATATACGCATTCATACTGGAGAAAAACCTTTCGCCTGCTCTTATTGTTCACAGAGTTTCACCCAAAGACCTCACCTTACAGATCATGAGCGAACACACACTGGAGAAAAACCCTTTGTGTGCAACATTTGTCCCTATCGTGCAGCACAGAAAACAGCATTAAAACGCCATACACTCAGGCATCATGTGGGGATGTAACTTGTTAGGGAACCTTAGGAATGCCATAATCTATGGTCTAATTATGGACATGTAAATAGCCTCTGTTTATCCACATTTAGGAATATATAATTCTGGTAAATGTAGTTGTATTTCAAGACCCTACTTGTAAACATATCTTTATTTCCAATAAGTACAATTTTGTATTATTTTGCCCACTACTTGACTTGTATTGCCTAAAAAAAGTAACAGCAGACTTTTTTTCCTACTGTACTCTTGCATAGAAATATATCTCAAAACAAACCCAATGAATTTCTAATTAAGTTTGTGTGTTTAGTAACTTATAGTGTAAATTAAAAAAAGAGATGGCTTTTCAATGCATTCAAGCGGCATTCTATATGAATTTAAGCGGCCTCATCTCACAGGTACTGTGTGGAGATTTGTAGCTCGCGGATTGGTCGGTGCAGCAACTGCTTCTCCCCATCTACCTCAAGACTCTGGAACTCTCTTCCTCCTTCTGTCTTTCCTAATTCTTATGACCTTTCATCCTTCAAAAAGCAGATCTATCGTCATCTCAGAGCCTAGTCCTCCGTATCTCTGGGTCCTTTGTACTTTAACTATTTTTTCTGTCTGTCGTTTTCCTTTGTGTGACATTACCACATCTCTGCCTTGTCCTTAACTTTTTTCTTTTCCTTCGTCTTGGTATTTTTTCGTTCCCGGGCCTTTATTGATGAGGGCAGTTTCTGCCTGTCCCGGTGTCACACTCAATAAAAAAAAAAAATAATATATCCCTTGTTTTAACTGTAGATATATCATGTACAGTGCTATATGTACACCAGATTACGAATCAACCAGCCAACCTAAGCAATCCTGATATGTAAAATCACCATTAGCAATCAAAGTGTAAATCCACAGTACGTATCAATAATTTTCTTGATATCACATTGTATTTTGGCATTTACAATGTTACAAGCAACCCATTCCAAGGCTCTGTAACTCTATTCATGACAAAAACATATACATCTCTTTCTTATGTTTTATAATTTATAGTATAGTCATGAGCTAATGCAAGTACCCATTAATTAGGTTCACTATATCACTCTGATATTGTTTTGTCTGTATTAGAAAGGATTGAATAGAACCTCTGCATTAACTATCATGCTTATTCAATGAATACTCATTCTTCACAGGTGCTGCTGGCAAAAGTCGACTTGAACACAAAGCATGGTACCACGGGAATTATACCTTGGGATGGTTCTTCTGAGAAAAAATACAAGTGCTTGTACTGCAACCATAGTTGTAATATCGCCTGGAATATGGATCGTCATATGCGTACTCATACTGGGGAAAAACCCTTTGAGTGCCCTCAGTGTCCTTTGAAATTTGTAACCAAATTTAATCTTGAGACTCACTTTAAAACACATACTGGGGAAAAGCCTCATGCATGCCATTTGTGCTCCTATAGAGCTGTCCAAAAAGTATGCTTGAAACAGCATCTCCTTAGAAAGCACAGTGTTTCTATTGACTGAATATGATTATATTAATAACAAGTAGTGTTTAAATAATGGCGAGTATAGTGTCTGTAGCTTTTCATATTTTAGAGGAAAATTTGCGTGATATGTGCTAAATCAATTGACATACCACAAATATTAGTACTAAATATACAGAAGTGGATTGTGCAACGTGGTTTTAGTTTGCAAGTTATTAATAAAAAATCTGAGAAGTGACATTATCTATAATGAATGGGATCAGGATAATATGTTTGTTGACTGATGCAAAACTGTCAAACTGAAAATAATTAATATTATATATTTTTTTATATTGGTGTAGTTGAAGCCCATAATTTCCTATTTTATACCTGTACTGGTATATTTTTTTATCTCATCATTTCCAACTTAATTTATTGTACGATAAAAAAAAGTTGCAAATGCATAACATGATTTCAAAGTAATTTTAATTACCTCCACCCTTCTTCTGGTGCCACTATGGCCTTCTTTCTCACAGTGTTCAGAAATGTATTGGAGTAAAAATATAATTGTATTTCCTATCTAGTAATGTTTCCAGCCAAGCCTTGGATTCTTGAGTTTCATATAACCCGTTCTCGCAATTTGGCAACTTTTCAGCTAGATCTCGAAGAGATCTCGGAGTAACATAGCACACTACCTCTCTATCAAATTTTTAAGTCAATTTTCCTTTGTGTCCTGTACAGACCAGAAGAAGTAAGAAAAACGTCAAATTTTAGCTGATTCTTACAAGCATCCATATAATACTACTGCTCTGCTTTCAGTCTTATGGTTACTTAGTGTGATGGTTATCCTGCTGTTTTTTCTCAAAATTTCACAAGGAGTTTCGAGGACATGGAGTATAACCTACATACATATGACACTTATTTGGGTGTTTGTGTTATTGAGGCAGATAATTACAGTCAGTATTTCTATACTGATATTTTGGTAAATTTTTAGATGAGGGGATTACAAAAAAAAAAAAATAAAAAAAAATTTTGGTGTCCTAACCTAACCAAATCTAACTTCACCTGGGGGAACGCGTCCTCCCTAGCCGGGGGCTTCGTATTCCATTGACCCCCTCTTCTAAAGTAATACCAATATATCTTCAAGTTTAGATTCGTTTTATGCACCACTTCTATAACCTACCCAAGAAATGAGCGTAACCACCACTTCCTGAAATGTGCCGCGCTGCTGAAAAACACCCAAATCTACCCTTTTACGGCTTGTAAGGCTTCAAATTTGAGTTAGGTCTTACCGAATACAGATACAGTATACGGACATTATATAGGGATAGTTAAGTACCCACCATTGGCCACCAATGTCGGCTCAAACACAAAAATTGTGATTTCCGAGAAAAATAATTATCAGAACAATTCAAACATTGAAATTTATTAGAAAAAATATTTTGTCGGTTAAAAGACAGAATTCATAAAATGAATCTTTACTTTTTTTTTTCTTGCATTTCTTCAGTTCAAGCTGTGTTTCCTATATGACGAAAAACTTAGAATTACAATTTTAAATTCATAGTCACAACTACCTCCATTTCCATTTTAGTTCCATTGAGGCTTTCTCGCACAGTCTGTGTCAGTGTTGCCATAATGGCAGAATTTCTGTTAGATCAAGAAAAAAAGGGAAAAAACATAGGTTTTTTTCCTCAATGGTAACTGTTTAAGTGTAATTTACCAGAATTTGGGGATTTCCTTTGGACAATACTAGGGTGTCCACAAAGTATGGGTACCTAGGAAATTTCACTATGCAGACTATTCAATCGAGTTCACCTGAATTTTGTAAAGCGCATCAAATTATGCATTGAAAATGATGGAAATCATATTGAAAATATTATTTATTAACATTAGATTTAAATAAAATTTTGTTTTAAAAGTATGTGTTAATCTGCTGTGTACCCAGACGAAGTCTGGGTACACAGCAGATTAACACATACTTTTAAAACAAAACAATTTTATTTAAATCTAATGTTAATAAATAATATTTTCAATATGATTTCCATCATTTTCAATGCATAATTTGATACGCTTTACAAAATTCAGGTGAACTCGATTGAATAGGTCTGCATAGTGAAATTTCCTATGTACCCAGACTTTGTGGACACCCTGTACATTGTATTCATTGTTGAAATGATCACTATGTGTAATGGTAATTTTCATTACTGGCTCAGATTTTCGCTATGTATGATGTGAGCAATTTAACATGACCTACTTTTCTTTTTCTTTATGGTAAGCCTTACATGCGATGAGAATTTCTATTACGAAATTCCTTCTTATTTTAATAAAAGGTTAGGTAAGAGGGGTCTGGGGAAAAGCCACCCAGTCAGAAAAGAGGGAGGGTCTCGTTAATTTTTTGAAGCTTAATATGATATTGAAAGTTAGGTTAAATTTTATTTGGTTATTCTGAATTGGGGTATAGAGGGACATATGGGAATCGAGTGATTGTAAAGATAGTGACTAATGAGTTTTGTAATGATTTTCAATGTAAAACGGGATTCTGATCATCATTTCTATTAGATATGAGGGTTTAACTCCAACACAAATCGACTCGTTTTTTTATGGAAATTACTATCAAAATCATAAAAGAAAGGTGGTATTATTTTAGTTATGGGGATTAATGGAATATAAAGCCTCCAGCAAGGGAGGATGCATTCCCCTAGGTGAGGTTAGGTTAGGATGCACGAACAATTTTTTTTTTTAAATTATTTTTACACTTCTTTGTAATCCCCTCTTCCAAAAAATTTAGCAAAAAGTTTAAGTGTCCAAGTCCGTTATGGGCTTGTTAAGTTCTCACTTACCAGTAAGACATGGTAAGGTTATTTTAGGTAGATTTGGGACAAGTCTAATCAGATTCCGTTGGTTCATGAGAATGATATATGACAAATATTTTTTTCCTTGTGTCTTCTCCTTTTATATGAATCACATTAACCCGTAAATTAAGTGTTTTCCATACATCCCATCAAGAGTTTCTCTCCAGGGTTTACTCCTCAGCTCCCAGAATCAAGTCACTCTCAAAAAAAAGAGATAACATTAGTAGTTCTAGCCCAACACTTACAATGGAAATCCATTTTACAGGCTCTGTGGACAGTGAGGGTCAACACCTCAAGTCTAAGAACACTTCAGAAAACTTGGCTACACCTTTTGTATCGGCTATCTCTATACATTGAAATAAGTTAATTTCCAATTTTATGTTCTATTTTTAGCTAACCTTTACTCTCAAGTTTAAAAGAGAATTCCATTTCCTTTTAAACTAATATCAAGAGAGGAAAGAGGAATGAAATATTAATGTGAATACTGTATACACAAACTGAAATTACAATGTGGTCATATCCACAAGCTCCACTTGTATCCATACCTCCAAGATGGTGACTTATTTTCTGGTATACAATTTTGTGCAACATACCATTTTTTTGTAATAGCTCTTCCAACCTATCATTGCTGAAAAAGATAGGGGATTGTGTTTTGTCTAGACTTATTTTGAAATTAAATAGGACTGGAAGATTTTGGTGGATGTTTAATAGTGTGTGATGTGTGGGGCATTATTACACACACCCCCTTTGTATTACTCTCCTTAAGTCTTTTACATAAGCTAGACAAAGAACATCTGCTAAGGGCTTTGGTGCTTAAACACTGCACCCACAAACAAATATGACGTAGTATCACCTTTTATTTGAATGTTCATGGGAATATGTATTTTCCTCCATAAATATCACTGAGAGCCCCATTTTGGAGTAGACTTTGCAAGTGATCATGATTTTGCTCTAATCCCAAAAGGGAATTGTGAGCTCAGTATTTACACTATGGGTTATAATGTTGAATCAGATAAACCTCACATGAATAAATCTCATGGAAAAATTGGTATAATCCCTTTAATATGATGTATTGCTTATAGCCATTTCAGCATTACAATAAAACTTCCATGAGGTATAGGGGCAAGATCAGATACCTGATTCATTCTTAGAGTTTGCATTGCAATAGTCATATCCTGAGAATTTTACTCAGGTAAAAAACATTGTAGAAGTCCATTACAGCAAAAATGTGTCATTCTAGACTTTTTGGAAAATATCTCTAGCTAACTTTAGAGGATCATACAAGAATTTATATTCGATAAGTCTCTGTACCTTAAGTTAGTAAAAATTCAAACAAACATCATTTGGGTCGCCCTTAAAAAAAGGCATTTCATTATGTGAAAAATGGGCTACTTCCTATCAAACAAAAATAATAACATGCTTCAAACAATTTCAGACCTGAATTTATATCCAAATTCATCCGTTGTTGTTTTCCACCAAATATCAGTCTTTAAAGAGAGAAATTGTGGAGTCCAAAAATAACGATAGTTTAAAAAAAAAATAAACATCCCAAAAAGACAATGAATATTTTCTGTCCATAAGCCACCTCTGTAGGGGGCTTGGACAATCTTCAGAACCTTATAACTACTACCATGTCCCTATTGTATGCTAGAGACATTTACAAGATTTCCCATTTAGCACTGAAATTGTCAGGTGTATTGCCCCGAAGCTCCATGGCCATCTTAATGTTACAATAGGTGCACAGAATTGTTTAAGGTCCTGGCTTGTGTGTCAAAGTGTGTAAAGATAGTTCACGGGAAGGAGTTAGGCCAGAAAATTTGCCTCACTATGGTAGAGTTTGGGGAACTTTATGCAAAATACATGTCTGGGAACGTACATGATGATATAAAGTTTTGGTAAGTTAGAATGGGCAAGATGTGATAATGAATAAGTGTCTTATTCCTTGCATGTCACAAAAATCAACTATAGGGATAGAGGAGCAAAGAGCTTGCAAGCCTTTTCTTCCTGATTTTTTTTATCTTCCTGCTTAACAACTAAGGAAAGGGCGAGCTTGATGCAGCCATATAACTTCCCCCATTTTCTTTTTAAACCAATTGTAGCCACCTGGCTGACTTCATCAATATATGGCATCATGTTGAAAATAATATAATTAGTGATATTTGTAGTGGTGTATTTATTTTTTAAAAGGTGCATTTTCATATATATTTTTTTTTTATCAAAATGGCTCTGCCAGAACTCATTCTGGTTTCCCACACAAAACCCTTAATTTTTCGCTAATATTTCTTACTGTTGGATAAGAAACGAAGATAATAAACTGCTTTTGTACAAGTTTAACATACAGTGCTTTGACTTAATGAACTAGACAGCCTCTTTGCAGAGATAGACTATTGCTCCCTCAATTACTCAGTAAGCTGCATAAAATCATGTCTTCAAGATTATAACATTGAACTCTATTACAGATGAGGAAATCATCCGATGGTCAGACCTCAGATATCATGCATCAGACAAGTATCATCTTGGCGACTGCTACTTCGGGAAACAAGCTGCCACAGTGTCCTTACTGTCCTTATACATCTAAAAGAAATATGGCAAGGCATATTAAAAATCATCTGGGCATGAAACCAAACAGGTGTCATTATGAAAACTGTACATACCGTACAGGACAAAAAACAGATTTGGTGAACCATATGCGAGTGCATACAGGAGAAAAGCCATTTGTTTGCCACATATGCTCAAAAAGGTTTACATTTAGGGGAAATCTTAGTAGTCATATGCTAGTTCACTCTTCAACATAAATGAACATAAATATCAGAATGCTTTGAAGAGCAGTATTTGCAGAAATAAAGGTTTGAATGGATATTCTGCCAGAGTATTATAAACATGCAATCTTTTGCCAGCTTTAGTCCTATGATTCTTTTCTAGTGCCCGAAGACCCTTTACTGAATGTCAAAACCATACGCTTGCATCAAAACTGTAAACTTTTAAGATATTGAAACAAATGATAATAAAAATATTTTCGTAAAAAGGGGCAAGCTACTGTAATTCAGACACCAATATAGTCCTAAAAAAAAATGTATAGTTGTGAATGGTTTATTTATGGTATTTCCTTAATTTTCATTAATATCAGTATGGTTATTTCTAACAATCCCTCTTCTTCATTATCAGCTTATTCTTTAGGTATGTCCAGGATATATACTATAATCACTCTATAGATCACACATAAACTGTTTAGGATGGTAGCATACTCAGTGAGTAAATACAACCGAGAACATACAGCTGGTACAAGAAACTTCCAAAGTACCACAAGTCTCAAAATTTACCCAGAATGCAGAGGAAGTTCTATTTTAGCAGAAATATTTATAATGCCGTTTCAGATTATTCGGTCCACCACTCAATAACGAGAGTATATTTTTCACAGATTTTTTGAGGAAGTTGTGGATGCTGAAAATAATAATGATTTTCATCTAACGATAGTGAAGAACATATTCTTCTGTCTGTAGGACACCACAATACATACAATTTGCATGTGGAACAAGAAATATATGGTAACTATGCACACACAAGTGGCAAAGTCCAAAACATAAACATACCATGGCAGTCTCTTAACCTGTGATTCCATGCTTACCTCTTTGCCAACCACCAATTCTGTCAGATTTGACAGCACCTAAGAATACTAGATAATGATCAGCGTGCAAATGTGAAGACAAATATGAGGAGACTCCATGCCTTAGAACATGCATGATATCACATAGCTAATTTAAATAGGAAGATTCTAGGACAGGACAAGGCAAATATCTTTTCCTGTGATTATACATTGGCAAGGGGTCCATTGATATAAACTGCTGCAACCATCTTGCTGGTGATGAAATAATACTTGTAAGAAATTTTGAATAAAACCCAAATTTTGCTCTCAGAAGCATAGTAAATCCAAGGATACCTTAGAGTTAAGATACTCTTTGTGATACAATTAAAAGCCTCGGGAAGACTTACCATTTTACAACCAGTTTAGATTTTGAAATTGGATAAAAATCCTGAAACTTCCAGTCAGCATGGTAATAAAAAGAAGTGACAAAAATGCTAACCACAATGAAGAGGTATAGGTGATTGGGAATTTTGAACCATCAGTATGAATGTAGGAGTAGTCGGATGATTTACTCATCATGAAAGTAAAGACTGCTCTAAATATGTCAGCCAAGGGGTTTAGTTGAAAAAATGACAGGAAGCTTGAAATAAGCATTGGGAGGCCATCGAAGGTGATTTTTCTCCTTTCTCGGTAATGCTGAGTTTTTCCCAGAACTAGGGTATCAAGACTGACCTATAACTCATTCATCAACTTCCAAAATATCCACATGAGAGAAAATAAATCCTTGGGATTGCAAGATTTATGGAGGGTACTATGGATTGTCCCAGAAATCTTATGTGTGTATAGTATTTTGAACATCTAGTCTGATCATAGTTGTCTTAGCAGAGCCACAAAGTACGTCACCATGAGATAAGCTATTTTACTGTGGAATATCCACATGAGAGAAAATAAATCCTTGGGATTGCAAGATTTATGGAGGGTACTATGGATTGTCCCAGAAATCTTATGTGTGTATAGTATTTTGAACATCTAGTCTGATCATAGTTGTCTTAGCAGAGCCACAAAGTACGTCACCATGAGATAAGCTATTTTACTGTGAATGAAGACCTTGCAGAGCACCAGCCAGAGTATTTCTGTCTAAACCAAAGACTGCCAAAGAGGCACAGAAAACTCTTGAGATGCTGATGATGATTTACACCCAATTCCTTAATACGGTGTCACCTCATACGCAATAGGAAATCAGAATGCGAACCAAGATAGTTATGCGTATGTTGCATTGCAATGTGTAAAGGACCAAGGACAGAGCTGTTGGTGATAGGTCACATCACCAATTAAAGTACGGGGAACACCATTTCGCAACATCAGTATTCATACCCCAATCAATAGTCCCACCTCTGGAAGAGTCAAGAACTGACTGCCTGTGGATAGCAGTTATTTTAATAATATACACCACTGTGAAGAACAAACATCTTAACTGAACAATGAGTCTCTTCAACCAAAGGTGAATTGCCTAGAAACGCTGGCAAAAGGATATGGCCCCTTGTGATACAATGAGATAACAGGAGCAGGCTCTGAGAGAGTACCTAAAATGAAACCTAAACTCTCTTTTCATGTAAAAAAGATTTAATCCAGCATAGATCCTTTCCCTTAATACCAAACTGAGAAATTTTAACAACATCCTTCATATGAAAATGCAATCAGAGGCAGTTTTACCTTCCATAAGAAAACCACGTTGGATAACATGCTTTAAGCAAACTAATTGATGAATCATAAAATAGTGTTGGCAAATACCAAGTTGGTTAGGAGACAAGAGATCATAAGCCCCAAGAAAATATTACACACATTGGAAAACCAACTTCTCAGATATTTTCTCTATTGTGCAAACCTGATGATGATAAATCCTTATATTTTTGAAAAAAACATGATGAGGGCATTCATTAGAGCAGGAGGTAAAAAACCAACACATTTTAGGGAGTAAATAATGAAAAGAGGCAAATGGCTTATAAATTCATAAGGAATTTCTTTCACTTTCGGCATTACTGTACTTCTCCAATTCTCTGATGTAAAAGGTTATCGAGCACCACAGACGTTATTGTACAATGGCCCCTTACATTGGAGTACAACAGGTCAGTCAAAGACATCCCCGTGAAAATTTGCTCTAAGAGAAACCTTCTATAAAGGAAAAAAAACTTGAATGTTTACGTCCCAAAAAGGATTTTAATTGGTTAAGCGCTCTTACAAGTAGTCAAGAATATCTCCCTGTTTTGATAGAAGAAAGATTGGACCAATAATAAGCTTTACTCAGTGAGTAAATACAACCGAGAACATACAGCTGGTCCAAGAAACTTCCAAAGTACCACAAGCCTCAAAATTTACCCAGAATGCAGAGGACACTTTATTTTCGCAGAAATATTTATAATGCCGTTTTAGATTACTTGGTCCACCACTCAATAACGAGAGTATATTTTTCACAGATTTTTTGAGGAAGTTGTGGATGCTGAAAATAATAATGATTTTCATCTAACGATTGTGAAGAAGAACATATTCTTCTGTCTGTAGGACACCATAATACATACAATTTGTATATGGAACAAGAAATATATGGTAACTATGAGCACACAAGTGGCAGAGTCCATGGCAATCTCTTAACCTGTGATTCCATGCTTACCTCTTTGCCAACCACCAATTCTGTCAGGTTTGACAGCACCTAAGAATACTAGATAATGATCAGCGTGCAAATATGAAGACAAATATGAGGAGACTCCATGCCTTAGAACATGCATGATATCACATAGCTAATTTAAATAGGAAAATTCAAGGACAGGACAAGGCAAGCGTCTATTCCTGTGATTATACATTGGCAAGGGGTCCATTGATATAAACTGCTGCAACCATCTTGCTGGTGATGAAATAATACTTGTAAAAAATTTGAATAAAACCCAAATTTTGGCCCTCAGAAGCATAGTAAATCCAAGGATACCTTAGAGTTAAGATACTCTTTATGGTACAATTAAATGCCTCGGGAAGACTTACCATTCTACAACCAGTTTAGATTTTGAAACTGGATAAAAATCCTGAAGCTTCCAGTCAGCATGGTAATAAAAAGAAATGGCAGAAATGCCAACCACCATGAAGAGGTATAAGTGATTGGGAATTTTGAACCATCAGTATGAATGTAGGAGGAGTCGGATGATTTACTCATCATAAAAGTAAAGACTGCTCTAAATATGTCAGCCAAGGGGTTTAGTTGAAAAAATGACAGGAGGCTTGAAATAAGCATTGGGAGGCCATCGAAGGTGATTTTTCTCCTTTCTCAGTAATGCTGAGTTTTTCCCAGAACTAGGGAATCAAGACTGACCTATAACTCATTCATCGTCTTCCAGAATATCCACACGAGAGAAAATAAATCCTTGGGATTGCAAGATTTATGGAGGGTACTATGGATTGTCCTCAGAAATCTTATGTGTGTATAGTATTTTGAACATCTAGTCTGATCATAGTTGTCTTAGCAGAGCCATAAAGTACGTCACCATAAGATAAGCTATTTTACTGTGAATGAAGACCTTGCAGAGCACCAACAGAGTATTTCTGTCTAAACCAAAGACTGCCAAAGAGGCACAGAAAACTCTTGAGATGCTGATGATGATTTACACCCAATTCCTTAACATGGTGTCACCTCTTACGCAATAGGAAGTCAAAGTGCGAACCAAGATACTCATGCGTATGTTGCATTACAATCTGTAAAGAACCAAGGACAGAGCTGGTGGTGAGAGGTCACATCACCAAGTAAAGTGCGGGGAACACCGTTTCGCAACATCAGTATTCACACCCCAATCAATAGTCCCACCTCTGGAAGAGTCAAGAACTGACTGCCTGTGGATAGCAGTTATTTTAATAATATACACCACTGTGAAGAACAAACATCTTAACTAAACAATGGGTCTCTTCAACCAAAGGTGAAGTGCCTAGAAACACTGACAAAAGGATATGGCCCCTTGTGATACAATGAGATAACAGGAGCAGGCTCTGAGAGAGTACCTAAAATGAAACCTAAACTCTCTTTTCATGTAAAAAAGATTTAATCCAGCATAGATCCTTTCCCTTAATACCAAACTGAGAAATTTTAACAACATCCTTCATATGAAAATGCAATTAGAAGCATTTTTACCTTCCATAAGAAAACCACGTTGGATAACATGCTTTAAGAAAACTTATTGATGAATCATAAAATAGTGTTGGCAAATACCAAGTTGGCTAGGAGACAAGAGATCATAAGCCTCAAGAAAATATTACGCACATTGGAAAACCAACTTCTCAGATATTTTCTCTATTGTGCAAACTTGATAATGATAAGTCCTCATATTTTTGGAAAAACATGATGAGGGCATTCATTAGAGCAGGAGGTAAAAAACCAACACATTTTAGGGAGAAAATAATGAAAAGAGGCAAATGGCTTATAAATTCATAAGGAATTTCTTTCACACTCGGCATTACTGTACTTCTCCAATTCTTTTGATGTAAAAGGTTATCGAGCACCACAGACGTTATTGTACAATGACCCCTTACATTGGAGTACAACAGGTCAGCCAAAGACATCCCCGTGAAAATTTGCTCTAAGAGAAACCTTCTATAAAGGACAAAAACTTGAATGTTTACGTCCCAAAAAGGATTTTAATTGGTTAAGCGCTCTTATAAGTAGTCAAGAATATCTCCCTGTTTTGATAGAAGAAAGATTATGAGAAAGAAGATTATTTTATCCTCTTATAAATAGGAACAGCTTTCTTATCTACTAAAAGGATCCCAACACTAATATTGCAAAAAATATATATATATATAAAAATAGAAAAAAGGGAGTCTCCATGATGAAAGGATATATACTTGGACATAAGCAACTTAAAGAATGTTTCAGTTGACTTTGCAGCCAATCACCAAACTGGAAGAAATTATTTATATGGGACCCAGATCACATAAAGAGCCTAGAGAAGTTAGAAAATGACACCAATATTCACTGGCTGGGATCAAACAGTCATAGGTAAGGCTGATGCAAATGGAACAGAGATAGCAAATACAAAATCATATAGGAAGCTTGTGATCCTGTTCACTTCTGTCATAGTGTTAAAGGGAGTTGGGGCTGAGATAGTCTTGCATAATAACTCTGTTTTCATTTCATTGGTGGAATGAAGGTGATCCTACGCTGTGTAGATGTCTGACCATAAGGGGAATACTGGGGTTCGGTCTGAATCTGCATATCCACGTGTGGTATAGGAGCCGTTGTTGGAGAGTAAAAAATGACAGCTGTACAAGAATTAGTTTTAGAAAATGTACTTGCTAAGGAACTCCTAACCACCACACCCCAAAAGCTTCTTCCAAACAACCTGGTTCACTTACTCATATGTTTGTATAGTTTAGAGTCTGTTTTTTCCAACACCCAGTAAGGCATCCAAATAATAAAATTATTCATATGTGCTATGCTATCCACTGCAGTTGTCTCCCTATACTTGAGACAATCCAGTTTGGCCCATCTAAACTTGGACATCTGAGCTTTTCCTTAATGACTCTACAATCTTGAGATCATGATCTAGGCCTTACCTGGAGCAATGTAACCCTAACAACAAGAGTTATGGATGTGATTATGACCATGGCACCTGATATACCAGAGAAGGGCATGATTAAAGCAACATAATGGACTAAATAAACATGCTACTAGGTATACCTTTGGTTTTATTTTATGAGGGATAATGGACACATATGTCTCCGAGCTGTAGATAAAATTCCAAACAAGTGCATTGGCAAAATCTCATACAGCTAAGATGTCAGTAACTGTGACCAATATTATCCCTGATCATAGACCCCAATATCCAGATATAATGGATGTTAAAGTTTTATTTAAACCTTCTGGTTCTACCTTGGCAATTGAATTGACTCTGGTGTTGGACATTTTGAAGCTGCTGAGCCCTCACAAGAAGGAATTGCCTGGTGTACCTATAGGTACTCAACAACTGTTGCAAACCTTTCAGATTTAGAGGGTTTTCAGATTTTGTCTTCCAAGGAGAAAAGGGCTGCCAAACTTGTTATGGTTAAAGAGGTAACTACTGCTGAGTAACATTCACTTGTTGGACAAGAACTTGAATATGGTTTAAATGCAGTAACTGTGAAACCATTATGTAATGTTTCCTCTGATTTTGTCCTTCTCCTTCTCTTTCCCTTTTAACCCCCCCCCCCCGTGACCTCCCTACACATTTTGACGTCCTATCTAAAAGGTCTTTTACTACAGATCTATTTGTTGTGAGCCATAGTCTACTCCAAGTCTATACTATCTTCTCTGGGCTGAACCATCATAGTAGCCATCACTTTCCAGCTTCCCCAACATTGCAAGTCTCCAGTATGGCAGCAAATTAAGTTCTCTGGTAGCTGGGTCCTTGAAGATTTATTTTGACCTATTTCCTGTAGATTTTTGGATATTCTTTAGAAAATAGCTTGGCCATACATCTGGAATATATTCTCCAAATTATTGCTCTCCATGATTGAAGGAGCTTTGGTCCATAACTCAGATTCATAGATGTATAAAGCGTCAATTATGCCACCATTATAATATCGTGCACCTTTGTGCAAACAAGAGAGCTAGTGCATATTGTAAGAGTAAAATGTACTGCAAAGCGTGCTTCCTGGCATTCTTGGTGCCCTCATTTGTTAGCACAGTCATCCCTCTTTCAGGTTTGGAGGTCTTCCTTAGTGTCTGTAGGAGAGTCTCATCTGCTTTCCATCCTTTTATTGATGTGTGTGTGGGCAACCTCGTTCTATACAGCAGGCTACTTTCATGGCATATTTTTATTGGGATATATTAGACCGACTTACTTTACTCTCATGTGAGGGATAGTCTGGCAAGAAATCTCTGTGGCACTTGATGATTTAGAATGTGACTGTAATGTCCCATTCACATATGATGAGTTAGAGAAAGCTGTCTCTGCCTTACCTTATAGTAACTTGCCTCTTCTTTATCGCAATTTTCTCGTAAATTGTTTATATGTCCACTGGAGTGATGGCCTTCTACCCTATCATCTAAAGTTTGTCTCAATCTTGCCTTTCCCGAAGATCGAAAAGAATATATTGCTACTAGGCTCATACCATCCCAGGTCCCTCCTTTCCACCAAAGGGAAAGTATTTGAGAAGCTAGTATTCCAATATATGTACTGGTTTATTGAGCTTTATGACCTATTGCCACCTTCTCAAGCAAGCTTTCAGAGGCATTATTCTGCAGTTGATCAGTAAGGATAGAATTTGTTATCCAGTGTGCTCTATAGGAATGGAAAGTAGTCCTGGTCATTTTCTCTAATATCAAAAATGCTTTTATCCTTGCATCACATATGGCATTTCCTGTAAAACTTGCTCCTCTTGGTATTAAGGAAATGACTTTATGCTGTATGAAATCTTTTTGCAAAATAGAGAATATCCGGTTTCCTTGTTAAGAATTCTAATCTCCTGCTTTATCAGGTGTGCTATTGAGATTGATCCTCAGTCCCTCCTTTTCTTAGTATTTCTAGGTGAAGTGCCTCTGCATGAAGGGGTTCGTTATTTGACTGTTGCATATGTTTGTTTTGTAGTCTAGCTTACACCATGATTTAGCAGTTACCTGAATGTAGACAGCTATTGATTACTTTACTGATTGGATTATTTATTTGGTTGTCGGTATCGGTATTGGGAAATGCTGTTCTCTGTACTTTACCAGGCAACATGTACTATGACCATGGGCACTCTTTCTGGATGCTTCACTAATTCAACACACCTTATGCACAAGCTGTTAGGTTTACATTTTGAATGCCCTCTTATGTTGCAACCCCATATCGAAGTTTGTTATGCAGTGTCCCCATTGTCTCAGTGTTTTACATGCCTCTTCATGAGACTTATGGGGAGCAGACAGGAAGATGATGCTGATACTGTGTCTTTATTTGTAGTAAATTTGCTTATGGTGCTGTGGTTTATGGCTCTACATGTAAGATTCTATCTGTCAATTTGGAGGTTAAACAAAATGCTACGTCATGGGTAATTTCAGGGGCACTCTGCAGTACATCAATCCTTTCCTTGCAGTATGAGTACAGACACTCCCCTACTTTCAAAGGAGTTATGTTTCAGAAGTCCATTCGTAAGAGTGATTGTTTGTAAGTTGTGTTTAGCTCAAAAAGTATTGTACAGGACATACATATGCAGTGCTGTGCAGTACTTAGCCTAAAGCTAGTTAAATACTACATAAAACATAAAGTATACAGTAGTAATGAATTTTAATACAGTATTAATAGTGTAATCATATATTACAATAATACATACATTAATACATGGGTAGATAATGAGTAGGTTTTTGCAGTGATAGGCTTGTTTGTATCTGTGGATGTTTGTAAGTCATTTATTCATAAGTAGGGAAGCTCTGTATAGAAAATCTTCTGTCAAGGATTATATTGATATATGTATTCACCGATACTTCTCCAGGGCTGTACTGTATATAGCCATAGTTAAAATCCTATTCAAACTAAATTTTTGTAGATGAGGCGAGTCCTAGCTCTATCATGCTGGCCTGATTCCTGGAAACGTCTAGCACTGCTGAGAGTGGAGGTGGTTATCCTTCTCTTGGGCTTCCTTTAGTTTTCTTTTGAACTTTTTACCCTCATCTCCCCTAAACCTCCTTGGGACCATCTTCAATGCAGCATAAGAATCTTTTTATTTTAGCAAAATATACTCTGCACCCAGACATACTTCGTGCCCCCTTTACAATTATAATGCATAGCAGATATCCTGGCTCCCTTATAATATATGCTGATAGTTCACAGTCCACTATTGCAGGTATATCTTCGATGGGGTCACCATTTTTTATCCATTTCTTAAAATATCATGCTGCCTGGAGGCTTGCAAATAATCACTCAGTATTAGCAGTTGATTGTTTGCAATCTGGGAAGCTATACAGCGGGTCCTCACCTTTCATCCAGCTTCGTTGGTTGTCCTTGGTGTTGATTCTAAGGCAGCTATTGACTCAGTCTGGCCTTGTTTTGTTATTTATTTTTATCATTCGGTAAATATTACAGTTCCAATGATGAAATAACCAAAAAGAGTGTTTACACATCAATATTGACTCTAATATACAGTTTTGCTATTCCTTTTTCTTTCTGTACAATTTTTTAAAATTCAAACTTCCACCAATTGATCAAAATGTACAAAATAAGTCTGCTTACAACTGCATTAAACCCTTGAAATCATGGGACGAATAAAATAACTCAGTTATTGCATTTGGTTTGATGGGTTATTACTAGGAGCAGTAATTAAGGTACAATGCTTTAGTAATTTGTGTGACAGGAGCTTGTGTTTATTAAGTCTGTATAAAACTGTAAACAGTAATGTGCGGTGTGGATAGCACAGCAAAAATCTTTTTAAGAATTGAAGTTTTCTCCATGTTTCTGCCTGGGTTCTGCAGTGATAACTCAATTTAAGAGCTTTACCTTTTTCACCCTAATACTATTAAGCAACTTGAAACTGTTGTATTTTCAAACTATTTAAAATCAAACTTACAAAATACATAGTATGCTTCTTGGATTTGGTAATACTAGTAAAGCTCTGTCTCCTGGGGTTGGCTAGTATTTATAAACTACTTCCATACAAAATTTTGTCAGTTGAATCAATGCTGATATTTTTCATTTAGCCTATATAGTTTATCTCTGCTATGCAATTCATTCTCAGTATATATAGGCACCTTAATTTTTGGTATGGCACATACTATCCAAGGTCATAGAGGCATTGCTTATCAAACTTTTTACTTAAACCTTTTAACCCCCAAATACTGTAATGAATACAAAACTGGCGACAACAAAACAAGTCATTGACATTTCCACATATAAACAATATCTTTAGCTTTAAAATTTATTGTATACAGACTAAAGTATATCAGTGTACAAAGAGCAGTAAAACTTTGTAATGCACATAAAGAAGGAAGTATAATATAATGCTCTATATCTAAGATTTATATTATCAGTGAACTGTTCTACACTTATAGAATATAATAATATCTTAAATACTTAAAAATACAAAGCAACACTTATTTAAAAATAAAATTCAAAAAAATTCAAATAATTAACATGGAAGTTAAATTAGCTTTCATAATTACAACATCATATTTGTTAAGGAAAGTGGTCTACCTTTTATGAAGGCACTTTTAAAGAGAGAAAGCATTTACAGGAAGTCCTCATATAACGTTGATTCGACTTACGTCGTTTCGAGTTTATGACAAAGGCTAAAAAAAAAAAAAAAAAAAAAAATTAGTTTCCCTTACCTTTCTTTCCTGGTCCTCTAGGGGTTAAAAGTTAGACCAGTTGGAGTAGCCAACGGTCATTTCACAGATGATGATAAAGAGATGTGTACATGTTTAAATAAATATTTCTTATCCGTATATACCAATGAAAACTTGGAATATATTCCAGAAGTAGAATACATATACACAGACTGTCCTTATAATATACTTAGTACAATAAATATTACAAGGGAGGATGTAATAAAAGAAATAGATAAATTAAAGACTCATAAATCTCCAGGACCTGATGAAATTTATGCTAGATTATTAAGAAGTGCAAGGCAGAGCTTAGTTGTCCACAAACTGCACTATTCTATAATTTAATAAAATTAGGACTGGTGCCCAGGGAGTGGAAATTGGCAGATGCTGTACCAATATTTAAAAACTATAGATCTGTATTTTTTTCTTTTTAACTTCAATATAACCAATATTTTTTATGTTTATAAGTGTGTTTTATATCTTATAGTTTTATTTTCTATAGATTATGTATTGATTGTTCTTGTGCCTTTCCAGACTCACCTGCCTGACCCTGTCTCGTCAGCAGCTGATCTAGCAAGCTTTCTCCTGATAAGCAAGTCTCTCCCTCCCTACGTAAGCACACCACATTAGTACAGTATACTGTACAGGTACTATTTACAGTTTTGTACTATACAGTAACACAGTACAGGTATTGAAGTATAATATATTGCTGATATTTTTATGTATATGTGTTGTTTTATTATTCTGTAAAGTACATGTATACTGAACAGTACCTGTATATTATGTTAATTTTAAAGTTTACGAATAGTATTAAGATTAGGTTTAGTAATTTTTTAAGAACCTTTAGGAACATAGGGTTCCCTTTTTTTTTTTTTTTTTTTTTTTTTTTTTATAAGGGACCCTGGTTTGAATATAAGTGAGTTCCGACTTACGTCGATTTCTGACTTAAGTCACCTGTCAGGAACGGAACCCTGACGTTATATGTGGACTCCCTGTATTTCTAATTCCTACTTTTCTCTTTGAGGTAGCATCTGCATGACTTTAGAAAATCCTCATACTAATAGAGGCACAGATTTTATTTACAATTAAAATCATTTATTTATGTATAACAGAATGCAGAATGATTCCTTAGCTATCCTCAAAGAGCTTTTTGTACCTGCATGGAGATTCTAAAATATATGATTTCCTCATTCAAAATTTCATTTATTCTTACATTATTATATCTTATTCTAGTTTCCGTAACACACCCATTTGCCAAGTTGCTTACAGGTATTCTTATAAAATTTTACAAGAGCAACAGTTTGGGTTTCCTTCAGACCTCTTTAAGATTTTTTTTAACATTATGCAACTGGAAGTGGTGTAAAATGCAGTCCAGCCTTTTCGTACATTTTCTTTGAAAACCTATGAAAAGAGAAATTGAATTTTAAGAAACTACGAAGTGGAAATGTAAACAAGTAATTTTACAGAAAGAAAATGAGTTGTAATTTGAGTGTGCATAGTATATCTAGAATTCTTAAGTCACTGAAGGAAACTAGTATGTATAATGTAAGTAAGATGTAGGTGATGTAGTGATGTTAATAGAGATGAATTGGTTAGTTATTAAAACAGTGGATCACAAAACTCTTATGTGCTATTAATCATTACGTGGTATATATATATATATATATATATATATATATATATATATATATATATATATATATATATATATATATATATATATATATATATATATATATATATATATATATATATATATATATATATATATATATATATATATATATATATATACGCTCCTCTACTTACAACAATAGAGTTACAAATATTCGCAGATACGAATAGTCTGGTGAACAAGTGCACCTAGTACAACATTTGGTCGCTACCAAGGTGCTGACAGCACAGTACAGGGGGTACTTTTAAGTCATCACGTTGTCCCAGTCTGTTCTTAGATCACATCCTGTAAACACTGAGACTCTCCGTTGTGCATCAGGGTTTTTTCTTGAAATATCTCACTCATCGTGTAGTAATCATGACTGGTGAAGAGTGTAAGGCTATTGAAGATAGTTGTGCTTCAGAAAAAATGCATGCCATTTCAATGGAAATGAAATTGGCTATAATGAAAAGACTCGATAATGCTGAAAAAACGGTGAATTTAGCCCGAGCTTATAATATGAATCGTTCCACTGTGGGCACAATTTACAAAGATAGGGAATGTATTATGGAACATGTGAACGTGCAGTGCCTATGCAATCCACTGTTACAAGTAAGAGGAGGGGAAGGCTACTGAAGAAACAGAAAAACATTTAGTGATGTGGATGGAACAACAGTGGCTACGTCGGGTAAGATTGTCTCATGCTAATTCAAGAAAAGGCTTTATCCCTTTTTAAAGACTTGAAGTCCCACAAGAAGCTTATTACTGTATGTATGACAATTCATTAATATAATTTATATTTTACAGTTTACTAACAAAAAATATTTCTTTGATTACAGTGCAATAACTCATTCCATTGCAGTCTGCTCCTTATTCTGCCTCTTCCTCCTCCTTCACCCCTGCTCTTGGGCAAAGGGACGTAGACACTGCTAAACTTTACCTCGCTGCATACTTCACCCTTCATACCATCACTACCAGTATACTGTACAAGGTTGGTACTGTATTGTACTATTACAATGTCTCATTATTATTGTATGTACAGTGTTCCTTCAATTATCGCGAAGGTTCGGTTCCGGGACCCGGCGTGAGACAGGAATTTCGCGGAGTAGGATCACCCTATATGTACATAGATATTTTAATTTATTTTTACGTTTACACTGTATAAACTGTATAAACCCTCCCTGTACTGTTAACAAACCACCCTTTACTTTATAAATAACAGCATGCAAGTGTAAATTTATATGACATACTCATGTACATAGGTATTTTACAATTATTTTTACGTTTACTGTATAAACCCCCCCTGCACCGTTAAAAAACCACCCTTTACTTTACAAATAACAGCATGCAATGTAAATTTATATGTACGTGATAGGTAAACTTACCGTAAATGAGGTGGTAATGAGTGTGTAGACGTCAGAGGAAATTATTCCGCAGCCAATAACAGCTTTACGGCTGTTATTCATTGAGGCCAAAATAGCGGCCGACATATCTAAGAGTTTCACCTTATCTGTTATGGTTAACATCTTCCTTTGCTGCTCAGGCTTACTACCAGAAGCCTTAGAAGATGAAGGATGCTTGGGAGGCATTGCAGAGGTTGAAAAAGTGAAGAAAATAAATCACAAGCACAACGTATTAATAAGCACAACGTGAACGGTGCACACATGAGTTAGACTGAACGAGTGAGGCGAGACAATGGAAGATGATGGGAGAACCAAACTTCACTGAAAAAGCCAATCAGACCCCATGATACAGATCTCTCACTCTTTCAGCCAATAGCATTCCATGAACTATCTCACGTAGGTGCAAGCCTTTGTTCGAAACGCTGATACCGGTATCGTATTTTACATGGTGCAATACTGCTAGTATTTATATTTTTTACTGTTTTATTATTCTTAGGCTAAGAAATACGTTTTTTTTATCAATAAAATCATGAAACTGCTGGAAAGTTTAATATATATTCTAGCTCACGTAGGTGCGACCCCAATACATTGTATGCTATCGGACAGTATTTCACATGATGCAATACTGAGAGTTATATATCTAAATTTATGTTTTACTATTTTTTACTGTTTTATTACTCTTAGGCTAGGAAATACTTGTTTTATCAATAAAATAATGAAAATTTCAATATGTACTATCTCACGTAGGTTCGACCCTTTTTGTTTTCCGAAACGCTGATACCGGTATCGTATTTTACATGGTACAATACTGTTAGTATTTATGTTTTTTACTATTTTTTTTTACTGTTTTATTATTCTTAGGCTAAGAAATACGTTTTTTTATCAATAAAATCATGAAACTACTGGAAATTTTAATATATGCTAGCTCACGTAGGTGCGACCCTTTGCGTTTTCCTAAACGCTGATACCAGTATCGTACTTTCTATGGTGCAGAGTTACATGTTCAAATTTATGGTTTTTTACTATTTCTTACTGTTTTATTATTCGTAGGCTGGGAAATAATTTTTTTTTATCAATTAAATAATGAAATTTTTATTTTCAATAAAAATATGAAAATACTGAAAATTTATATTTTTTTTAATATTTTAATATTTTTGCATATACCCCCCCAAAAAAAATTCGCGGTACAGTGAATTCGCGAGGCAAGAAACGCGATAGAGAGAAGGATCACTGTATTATAATTTATTAATATGATTGTTTTGCAGTTTATTAACAAAACCAACCCCATTCTCTATTGGTCCTAGCACTGCCTCCTCTTCCCCCTCCTCCGTTCTCGAGCTTGGGAGTGTAGACACCACTGTACTTTAACTCGATGCATATGACTCCTCAAACCTTCGCTACCCAGTTTAAGGGGTTGGTATACTGTATGTACTATTACAGTGTCTCATCATTATGCATATTACAATATATTAATTTAATAATCATGTTTTACAGTTTATTAAGAAAATACTTGCTATTATAGTACAACAACCCATCCCGTTGCCTATTGGTCCTAACGCTGCCTCCTCCTCCTCTCCCCCAACCCCTCTATCGAGAATGCGGAAGTGTAGTCACCGCTGAACTTTAACTCGTCGCATGCAACACTTCAAAACTTCGCTACCCAGTTTAAGAGGTTGGCACTGTACAGTAGTTTACTATACGTACTATTACCATGTCTTAATATTATTGTGCGTATTACTATTTATTAATGTTATATATGTTTTAAGGTTTATTAACCAAAAGCATTTGTGTTATTACCTATAAACTTTTCGTTCTCCTTTACATCACCACAAACTTTCTTTACCTATGTAGAAGGTTGGTAGTGTATGATACAGTATTATTATTACAATTTCTTATTATCGCTGTACATATTACAATTTATTAATATGATTTATGTATTTTAGTTTTTAAATAATATTGTGTTTTTACAATAAGAAAATGAATTTTTGATTCGTAACTCCACAAAATCTTTGCATCTGTCAGAGGTGATTATTTTTACAGCACAAGAGGTATTGCAATTTTTTATTATTATTATTATAATTATTATTATTATTATTATTATAATTATTATTATTATTATTATTATTATTGTTATTATTATTATTACAATTTACAATATATAATTGGTTTTATTACAGAAAAAGGTAACTCTGCAACTCCTTACCATCTCATCCTTCACTGCAAAAATTTACATTTGTAAAGTGCAACAACCCATATATTAATATATGTACAGTCTTCCTTTATTGATAATATAATTATTATTTCATTAAAATTCAATAATACCACTGTACTATATTTATTAATTATAATTTTATGTAGTATTTGTGTTTAGTGTCTTTGTGAACTGCATATTATGTACTGCACATTATTTTATTTTTTTACCTAAACACAACTTACGAACGGACTTCTGGAACCTAATTCGTTTGTAAGTTGGTGAATATATATATATATATATATATATATATATATATATATATATATATATATATATATATATATATATATATATATATATATATATATATATATATATATATATATATATATATATATACAGTCACCTCGCTTTTTGCGCGTATATATACTATGCTAAATTGGAATAGCACATCATGAAAATAATAGTTAAAAAATATGAAATGTCGAGCTATGCACACGCATGTGTGAGAAAAAGCAAAAAAAAATGGTTCAGTTTAGTAACTAAGCGACCGCCTCTGAGGCAGTTTCCCACCATGCTGCCATGTGCTTCAGTTTCTTTTCACCCTATATTAACCCCAACAACAACAACCAGGGATTTGCTCTCCCCCTTCCTCCTCCTCTTCCCCTCCCTCTCCTACCACTTAAGTCACCTCCTCACCGCCAACTCCTCCTTCTCCTACCGCTTATGTCTTCTTATTACGTTGCAGATATGAATTTGTTCTCAGGGTGCATTATTTTTTTTTGTGCTGTACAGTATTTATTTGTAAATTCATATATCTTTTATACTGTACACTATTTGTATATTAATATAAATAACTACAGGTCTCTGAGCTTTGTTATGTAATTATGAAATATGTTTTACTTATCTTATATCTTTGGCATAGTGTGTTTATGTACAGTTATTAAAGGTATCTATGCCTATTATCATTGTTTCTTATGAAAAATGACTGGTTACATTATGCGAATTTTACATTACCTGTGCCTTTTGAGGACCTAGCCTCGCGTTGTTCCAAGAGGTGAGTGCATATATACAGTCACCTCTCAAATTTACCTGAGGATAGATTCTGAATATGACTGTCTAAAGCAAATTTCGTGTGTTTTAATGAGTCTGTTTCCATAAAGAGTAATGTTAATAGACATATATACATTCCACAAGCGTGGATAAACACACTATACCAAAGAAAAAAGCTATGTAAAATTTTTGTGTACTGTACATGCTAATCCAAAGTCGCATAGTCAAAACTTGTGTAAATAGAGAGGTGTCTATATATATATATATATATATATATATATATATATATATATATATATATATATATATATATATATATATATATATATATATATATATATATATATATATATATATATATATATATATATATATATATATATATATATATATATATATATATATATATATATATATATATATATATATATATATATATATATATATATATATATATATATATATATATATATATATATATATATATATATATATATATATATATATATATATATATATATATATATATATATATATATATATATAAGGGGGCCCCCATTTAAAGTCAGGATTCCATTCCTGACACCTGAATTAACACGAATTTTGACCTAAGTCAGAACACACCTATAATTCGAACCTAGGTCCCCCACTAATGCTATATATATATATATATATATATATATATATATATATATATATATATATATATATATATATATATATATATATATATATATATATATATATATATATATATACCGTACATACATAAGGGGGCCCCCATTTAAAGTCAGGGTTCCGTTCCTGACACCTGAATTAACACGAATTTTGACCTAAGTCAGAACACACCTATAATTCGAACCTAGGTCCCCCACTACTGCTAAAATAAATACTCTGCAATATAGAAAAATAATCTAAGTTCTTAATCTAAGACATAAGAATAGTAACACTACACTATGCAGTATTACATACTGTAGTTTGAATTGAATTGAATTAAATTCCTCTTACCTTGATAATATGTATTATGTGGAACAACAACAATGATGAATCTGTATGTGCAACAAGCTATAACGATAATACTGAAAAACAGCACAAAGTAAAACACAAACATACCAAACCGACCTGTAAACAGAGCATAAACGTCACCAAAAACACAACCTCTCGGCACAATGACTGGATCTCCAATGCCTTCATCGCCACTCACTCACCCAACTCGGCACCAACAACTCTTCGTCATACGTAAACTACCACAAACTACCAAACTACTTGTACACTTACTAAACTACACGCCCCCCTGATCTCGAGATCATACACCACACAAAGTTTTGCAGAAGTACACACAAAATTGTTTAAAAACAACAGAAAATCCACAAACCAACAAAAACCAAGACAATCTATGATTGATACTAAATAAAAGACAAAAAAGAAAAATTAACATATGCAGATTTACAAAAGAATTATATCTCTCGGACATATAGTCATTCAACTCTGAAACATAGTCATCCAACCAAGCAGGTTGCCGTCTTGTTCACCTGGGACATGAATCTGTTGAAATATGCACATCATGAGATGTACTATCTCCTCCACTTTGCTGCCAGTCTTCATTTGTTATCTTAAGCCTATCCTCCTCATCTGATTCCTCAGACAAAGACTGAGGAATAATTACTTTCCTAACATCGAGTATATGATGTGGCATGCCATCTACAGACACATTGTTTTTGGATGAGATACCAGTAATGTAGCCTTTTTTCCATTTAGTTGTACATTGTGTATTTGGCGGTTTCACCCAGACTTCCTCACCTATTCTTACTGAAGAAGACTCAACCTTATCAATCTCTGGCTTAATCATTGGATGCTTTCATTCATATTTAAATATAAGATACTGTGGCCCCGACTTTTCATCCTGACCTGACCTAAGAGTCATATTGTACCAGATCACTGCTTCTATTGGTTATAGGTGCCCCCTCTCAGCAATAGCTTTCACCATACGGTGATGTCTCTCTACTATACCATTGCCCCCAGGCCGGTGTGAAGCTCTAATCATTCCTACAATATTCCATCTCTCCAGCGATTGCTTTAGTAATGATGAACGATATGCTGTACTGTTATCCATTAGAATCTCATCAACTGGGTGTCTTTCACAGAAAATTTCTTCCAACAATGATGAAATTTTTCTGGCATTTTCATTTCTGAGTTTCTTCCAGACTGCAAAATAACTAGGTCCACAATCCACGATTGATTAATAAGGCACCTGTCTATAATGAGTGACATCAATTGCTAAACATTTCCAGTTTCTTATAACACTAATCTCTCCTGCACGATGGGTGGCTGGGGCGGGTTTAATGGATTGACACTGTTGACAGCTCTGCACCACCTTTCTGACTTCTTCTTTGGCAATGGTAGAATCCACCTTATAGGCCAAATACATCATCCTCTCCACACCCATATGATGCATTTGCCTCAAATCAACATTTGCAGCCTTATTTTTTGATGACAAAACGAGGGCCACATTCATCATTAAAGTTAAAGTTTTCCGGTGTTTCAGTTCCGATATCCATCTGAGATGCTCCTCAGAACGTCAGCCGAGGCAAGTCCCAACCCCCCCACTGTGGTGCCCATCCACAGCAAGTAACCTTCCCAGTAAACAGCTTAAACTCTCGGTCCTGAGCGGGAACCGATCTGTCGACCTCACGAATGCGAGGCCAACGCATTACCACTGTACTATTCATTTATTAGATCCCTCAAGATTCCCAAACAGCATTTTACCACCATCTCAGAAGCTCCCTAAGTGCGCACCTTTTTCATCTGTAATAACAGTATTCACCCAACCATGCACTGTTACTGAATCAGTTCTCAACTCTAATTTCTTTAGAACAAACATTAAGATTTTCTACAGTATGCATGGTGCACAGTTCAGCCCAAAACCCAATCATGTTAAACAACAGGTGTTACCTTCATACTTTACCAACTGATATGGCCAAAATTTCTTACTTACTTTAATTTATAGATATGTAGATTTAAGGTTAACAACAGATACTGTTTTACCCATCTGTCTCCACTGTCTTAACTTTTCATCACATACATCTGTAACATCATCACCAGTATAGCACTTCACATGAGCATTTAACTCGAAAATCTAGTACTGGCCTCACCTTTTTCTTTGTTGGTTGCTGCACTGCCATCATAGGAATAATTCCATCAGTTATATCTTTGTCCCAGGGGACTAAAATGAACTCTTGATCCACCTGTTGACTTCTTTGTCATACTTTTCTTCTTTCTTCCCTGTCAGGTTGGCGCTATAGCAGCTAACCTTATTTGTAAGATGTAATGGCTGATTATTTTTCCAAAACCATTCCACTGTCCAGTTTTTACCATCAAAAACAGTATGAAAGTCTTCATCATGGATCTCACATGAGTTCTTTTCAGCACAATTAAAATTGCCAGTTGCATAAACAGACACATTTCTATTGCCAATCACCAAATGCACTACAGTACGACCTTTACACTTGACCTGCCTTCCATCAAAAGCACTTAAAAAAGTTTCTCCTGTACAACCAGCTACCAACTTAGAATGAACGATTGTTTTAGTATAACCGGAATCTACAAGTCCCCTAGCAGAACAATTATTCACCTGAACATCAATAACAAGTAGTGACCATGCCTTAACATTAACAAGGTGGTTACTGCTGGCGCAGCAGTCCCTCTCTATTCGTTTCCCTGCCCTTGGGTATATTCTTGAGTCTTTTGATCACATTGGTTGGCAATATGCCCTACTTTGTTACACTTGAAACACCTAATTTTTTCCTCACAGTATATGATTAAATGAGGACCACCACACATGAAGCTTCTCCCTTTAATTCCCTTACTGCCACTGCCCATTTTTGGCAACTCAAACTCCCTTGCCACTGCAACAACATGCTCTTCATCAGCTTTAGTTCTGCACAAAATTCTTACTGCATTTATCAGTTCACTAACTGGCTTAGTTAAAGCCTCATTGACTTGTTGCAAAACTATACTAATTTTATCTGGGAATCCATTGACAAAAGTCAAACAAGCAATGCTTTCCAAATCATCCCCCTTGAACCCAGCTAGCCAGCCGAACGTCTTATGTTATTTGCATACACATCAACAGGTTGCCCTGTCCATTTAACTCAAACAGCTTGGCATAAGCTACAAGGGCTCAGTCAGTAAATGCCTCTTTTAACATAGCTACTATTTTTTCTGAATCACCCTGGTGATCATCACTTATTTTAAAATATAAAGCAAGAGCATCCCCCTCCAAATTCAGTGGAATAAAAGAAGCCAAATCAGAAGTCTTTTGCTACTTAGCCACCAACTGGACTTTCTTTATCCATGCAACCACATCTTCACCGGTGAATGGTCTAATCATCTCCAACGTGACTTTAGACGCCATGACTGCAGATTATAGCCTAAATAGCTTGTAGTCTGAATTAAATTGAATTATATTCCTCTTACTTTGGTATTATGTGTTATGTGGAATAACGCCAATGAGAAGTCAGTATGAGCAACAAGCAATAACGATAATACTGAAAGAGAGCACGAACCAAAAAAAAAAAAAATACCAAACCGGCCGATAAACAAAGCATATATGTCACCAAAAACACAACCTCTCTGCACAACGACTGGATCTCCAATGCCCTCACCACCACTCACTCACCCAACTCAGCACCAACAACTCTCCGTCATATGTAAACTACCATAAACTACCAAACTACTTTTACACTTACTAAACTACACTTACCTTTACTACTGTGGTTGGCTTGCATCTGGATAACTGGTTAACTTCAGGCCCCATATCCAACTTGGTGTCGAACAGCTTAACATCAGCGAATGAGCACAAAAAATAGTGGGTGACACTACTCTTCCCCCTTTCCCATTTTCACTGCATTAAGCCATCTGTTTGCTCTCTCTGAATCAACAAGAGGCTCACTGGGATGCATCGTTGATGCTGGTCATTCAGCAAAAGCACTTGCAACATCTTGATGTTGAAAATATGCATCCACAGCGAATGAGCGCGATAAAAATATGGCGGATGAGAGAGTGAGAAGCACAGCCTTTACAATGGCACTTCTCTTAAAAATGTGTTCTTATTGTTCGTATAGTGCTATCTTTTTGGTTTCTCTCTTTCTCCAAAATTTATGTTTGGTAATTTTGTAAGTAAATTGAATCTAATTCTTTCAAATAACCAAATACATAAATATATGAATAAATAAAACCATTAACTTGATACAGTATATACCTATGCAGTACAATAATGCCGGGTGACTATTCATTTGTCAACCTCAAATCAATTTTGCGCATAAGAAGGATTGTATATACTGATATGTATTTAGTAATTTTGTAATTAGATTATCTATAATTCCTGTAAATAACTGAAAATATTTGGTAATTTTGTAAGTAAATTAAGCCTAATTCCTCAAAAAAACAAATACATTAACATATAAATAAGTAAACAGGTTAACTTTATGCAGTATATACATATACAACAATGCTGTGTGACTATTCTTCTGCCAGGCTCACAAACTGTTCCGCGCTTACGGATTGCATATACCGCACCAGCCAGGTAGGTCAAATAGTTTATTAATAAATCCTTAATTATTTATTGGTCTACGACGTAATGGCGGAATGACATTATACGAAACAACTTTATAAGGGAACCCCCTGTTTTCTTTGGCTATGTAGACTACAAATTTTGTACTTCTTATCTTCTCACCTGTATTCCTTTATAGTAAGGACATCTGGGTAAACCACCTCCCCGCCAGTTAAGTAACCTGCCCAAAAGCTAAAGCTCCCCATCGTTATGATGCTGTGATTACATGATGAAAGTAAAGCCATGTCCTCTGTTGGAGAATTACCTGAAGGAGACAAATGTAATTAATTTATTAACTAAACATCATCAGTTATTGCCTGTACATAAGATTTTGGACAGAAACAATATAAATAAAAAGTCATACAGAGTACCACATAAGTAAATTATTGCAACAGCTTGCTCTTTGGTATTACCTAACTATCACTTAAGTTATGCCATTATGGAATAGGAGGAATTAGTTTTTGAGTTTTACAAACTTGTAATTTGTGTTCCATTTATGTAATTAGCAAATTAAACTTACATAAGAAGGAAAAAAAATGCATACCGAGACACTCTCAAAGACAAAAGACATTCGTGTATTTTAAACAAGAATTTGATGAATTACAAAAAATATTGTTATTTATAATATTACCTTTGGCTAGGAAGACATCCTTCTCATCACTAAGTTCGGATTCCAAATATTCGTAGTCATCAGAAGTGGCAATAAAGACGGTAGCATTTCCAAACTTCAAACGATAGTGTTTCAATGCTCTCTTAAAATACAGTATGTTTGGCAATGTTGCTCCAAACAGCATCTGTTGGTATATATATATATATATATATATATATATGGAGAAACATTGACGAGGAAAATAAGCCTAAAGGACCTCAACCTCTCATCCTCCCTATAGAAAGATGTCATTAGTGCGTTGGCTGGATGACCAGCATCAATGGTGCATCCAAGCAAGCCTTCTGTTGATTCAGGAGAAAGCAAAAAGATAGTTTAATGCCATGAAAATGGGAAAAGGGGAGAGAAAGAAATGTCGCCCACTTGTTCTTGTGCTCATTTGCTGGTATTGAGCCGTTTGACCCTAAGTTGGATATGGGAGCTGAAGTTATCCAGTTATCCAGATACAAGCCAACCACAGTAGTAAAGGTAAGCAGTACTGTATAGTGTAGTTTTACTCTGTTTTAGAGTATATATTTATAGGTTCGAATTTAGGTGTGTTTCAACTTAAGATGAAATCCGGGTTACGGCAGCTGTCAGGAACAGAATCCTGTCGTTAATTGGGAACTCCTCTGTGTGTGTGGTGTGTGTGTGTGTGTGTGTTTTTTTTTTTTTTTTTTTTTTACCACCCCAACCAATACTTGCACCTAGGACAGATATAGCTGTAAAGTTTGTTTCTCTTTCAAGACCGCCTGTGGTGTAGTTGGTAACTCCTTGGCACAGTAATTATGTGTCCTAGGTTCAAGTCCCGGATGGGGTAAAAATTATTCATGTTTTCACATATGGTAATGTGCCTATCTAATTAATGTTGGTCCCAAATGAGATTGTGATATAAATTAAATGCGAAAACAAAGTATGAACAGAGTGGCATTCAGATAGAGTGCATTCATTCCTAGTATAGCCGTAAGTTTTGTTTCCCTTTTAAGACCTTCTGTGGTGTAGTTGGTAGTGCCTTGGCTCAGTAATTATGTGTCCTAAGTTCAAGTCCCGGACGTGGTAAAAATCATTCATGTTTTCACATATGGTATTGTGCTTATTTGATTATTGTTGGTCCTAAATGAGATTGATGTTTGAATTAAATGTGAAAACGAAGCCACAAGTGAGGTTGGGGGAAACTGCATTATAACAGAGTGGCATTCAGATAGAATGCATTCATTCCTAGTATAGCTGATATAGCTGTAAGGATTGTTTCCCTTTTAACACCCTCTGTGGTGTAGCTGGTAGTGCCTTGGCACAGCAATGCCACGTGACGAAGTATCCTTCTACCTGGCTCAACATACTGATCAGTGCGCGAAGTTCATATTTATGGCGCAGACTACTTGAGTCTAAAAAATTATTTATTAATAATATATGGGAGATGCATCGTAACATTAAAACATCATAAGTCGACTTCGTAAACTGAGGAACCTTTTAATTAATATATATATATATATATATATATATATATATATATATATATATATATATATATATATATATATATATATATATATATATATATAGAGGGAGTCCTCATATAACGTCAGAGTTCTGTTCCTGACAGCTGACTTACGTCGAAAATCGACGTAAGTCGGAACTCACTTAGATTCAAACCTGAGTCCCCTACCTACCTTAAAAAAAAAAAATTCTGAATGTTTCTTAAAAAATTACTAAAACTAATCATAATACTATTCCCAAACATTCAAATTAGCATAATATACAGGTACTGTACAGTATACATGTACTGTACAGTATAATAAAACTACACATATACATAAAAATATCTGTACCATATTACACTACAATACCTGTACTGTGTTACAGTTTAGCATAAAACTAAATAGTACCTGTACAGTATTCTGTACTCATGTGGTATGCTTACATAGGGAGGGAGAGACTTGCTTATCAGGAGAAAGCTTGCTATGTCAGCTGCTGACGAGACAGAGTCAGGCAGGTGAGTCTGGAAAGGCAAAAGAACAATCAATATATAAATGATAGAAAACAAAACTATGAGTTATAAAACACACTTATAAACATAAAAAATATTACACTAGTATCTCATTTTTTATCCAGTTAATGGCTTTATTTATTTATTTATTTATTTATATACAGTTGGTTATACTGAAAAATTATATTGAAGTTAAAAAGAAAAAATACATGTCTATAGTGTTTCTTTTTAACCTATTTCCCTTTTTTTAAATATTGGTACCATATCTGCCAAATTCCACTCCTTGGGCACCAGTCCTAATTTTATTGAAGTATAGAATAGTTTAGTTAGTGGACAGCTAAGCTATGCCTTGCACACCTTTAATACTCTCATTTTTTATCCAGTTAATGGCTTTATTTATTTATTTATTTATATACAGTTGGTTATATTGAAAAATTATATTGAAGTTAAAAAGAAAAAATACATGTCTATAGTGTTTCTTTAAACCTATTTTCCTTTTTTTAAATATTGGTACCATATCTGCCAAATTCCACTCCTTGGGCACCAGTCCTAATTTTATTGAATTATAGAATAGTTTAGTTAGTGGACAGCTAAGCTATGCCTTGCACACCTTTAATACTCTAGCATAAATTTCATTGGGTCCTGGAGATTTATGAGCCTCTAATTTATATATTACTTTTCTTACCTCCTCCCTCGTAATATTTATTGTACTAAGTATATTATCAGGACAGTCAGTGTATATGGATTCTACCTTTGGAATATATTCCAAGTTTTCATTGGTAAATACAGATAAGAAATATTCATTTAAACATGCACACATCTTTTTATCATCATCTGTGAAATGACCTTTGGCTACTTCAACTGGTCCAACTTTTAACCCTCAGAGGACCACCAGGAAGAAAGGGTAAGGGAAAGTAGTGTATTATTTTTTGTATGTTTACAAGTGTGTTTTATATCGTATAGTTTTGCTTTCTATAGATTATGCATTGATTGTTCTTTTGCCTTTCCAGACTCACCTGCCTGTCCCTGTCTCGTCAGCAGCTGACATAGCAAACTTTATCCTGAAAAACAAGTCCCTCCCTCCTTATGTAAGTACACCACATGAGTAAAGTATACTGTACAGGTACTCTACAGTTTTGTGCAATACAGTACCATAGTACAGGTATTGTAGTGTAATATAGTACAGATATTTTTATGTATATGTGTTGTTTTATTATACTGTACAGTACATGTATACTGAACAGTACCTGTATATTATGTTAATTTTAAAGTTTAGGAATAGTATTAAGATCAGTTTTAGTAATTTTTGAGGAACCATTAAGAACATAAGGTCTCCCCCTAAAATTTTTTTTTTTTTTTAAGGGACCCAGGTTCATATCTAAGTGAGTTCCGATGTATGTCGATTTTCAACTTAAGACAGCTGTCAGGAACAGAACCCTGACGTTATATGAGGACTCCCTATATATATATATATATATATATATATATATATATATATATATATATATATATATATATATATATATATATATATATATATATATATATATATATATATATATATATATATATATATATAGAGACCGTGCTCCCTGATTTATCGCGGGAGTTCGGTTCTGGTACCCACCGCGATAGGTGAAAATCCGCGAAGTAGTAGCACCATATATACATAGGTATTTTACATTTATTTTTACCTTTACTGTATAAAGCCTCCCTGCACTGTTAAAAAACCACCCTTTACTTTATTAATAACAGCATGCAAGCGTACATTTATATGAACGTGATAGGTAAGCTTACCGTGAATGACGTGTACATACTCCACAGCCAATGGCGGCCGACATCCGAGAACTTTCTTCCTTCCTTCAGCATATCTAACAGTTTTACCTTATCTGCTATGGTCAACATCTTCCTTTGCCACTTAGGCTTACTACTAGCAGCCTTAGAAGATGAAGGACGCTTTGGAGGCATTGCAGGGGTTGAAATACAAAAGTTTCACAAAATCACAAGCACAACGTATTAAGATGCACAACGTCGTCTCCCACCCTTCAGCCAATAGCATCCCATGTACTATCTCATGTAGGTACAGTATTTCACATGGTGCAATACTGTGAGTTACATGTTTAAATTTATGTATTTTACTATTTTTTACTGTTTCATTACTCTTAGGATAGGAAATACTATTTTTTATCAATAAAATCATGAAAATTCTGGAAATTTTAATATGTACTATCTCACTTAGGTGCGACCCTTTTTGTTTTCCGAAACACCGATATTGGTATTGTATTTTACATGGTGCAATACTGTGAGTTACATGTTTAAATTTATGTTTTTTACTATTTTTTACTGTTTTATTATTCTCAGGCTGGGTAATACTTTTTTTTATCAATAAAATAATAAAGAAAAAAAAATTCAATAAAATAATGAAAATACTGAAATTTATAATTTCCACATATACCCAAGAAAAAAACCTCACCGAAAAAACCGCGATGCACTGAATTCACGAAAGGTGAATCACGATATAATGAGGGATCACTATATATATATATATATATATATATATATATATATATATATATATATATATATATATATATATATATATATATATATATATATATATATATATATATATATATATAATATATATATATATATATATATATATATATATATATATATATATATATATTGTCCATAATGTCCATGTGCAATTTAAAATAGTTATGGCTTTGTAACTATACATGATGGAAACAATCTGTAAAAAGGATAAATAAGTAAGCTTGATGTATCTAGGTTTTTAGTCTTTGGTAATTTTATTTATTGCTTTACCTTATTTTCTTTAAGTTGCTTGCAACTTAAAATTGCCTTCTTTTTCAGAATAGTGTATGAAGAAATTTAAAGAAACAGGTTCTGTTAATGATAAGCCATGGTCTGGTAGACCATGTATTAGTGAAGAAACTGTACCATCTGTAGAACAAGCCTTTGTGGAAAGTCCAAGAATAAGATTAACACAGGCATCTTTAGAGATGGTCCTTTCAAAATCTACTGTGCATAAGATTCTGCCGACAAAATTTCACTTGAAGCCGTACAAAATCCAAATGCGTCAAATGTTAATTGAAGAAGATTATCATGCGCCACCAACTTTCTGTCATCGGTTCAATGAAAAAATAAATATTGAATATTCATTTATGAATAAGTTAAATGTTCTCTGAAGCAACTTTCTACATTAGTGGCAAGGTTAACAGGCATCATTGCCGTTTTTGGGAAACTGAAAAGCCACATGAATCGGTTGAACAGAAAAGAGATTCTCCTCTAATGTTTAGAGTCTTGTGTGCTTTGGGAAAAAATCGACTCATATGCCCATTCTTTTTTGAAGAGCATGTTGATAATGATAACAGCTACTGTATTTTGAAATGCTGCAAAATTACTTTATTCCTAAGATCGACTATTTAGAACTGACAGAGATTACAGTGTTTCGACAAGATGGTGCACCCTGTCACTTTTCTCTGCAAGTTAGGCAGAGTCTAAATGAAAAATTTCCTGACGGATGGAGTGGAAGAGGTGGACCATTATTTTGGCTTCCACGATCACCAAATTTGACTCCATTGGATTTTTTCTAATGGGGACATGTGAAAAGTAATGTTTATTCAACTAAACCTCGATCTTTAGAGGACATGCAAGCTAGGATAATTGATGTGATTGAAGGTATTACTGAAAATCAGCTGGAAAATATTTTCCGAGAACTACAGAATCGTATTACCTTTTGTATTAGTAATGATGGCGGACATGTTGAGAATTAAAATTCCAATAAAGAATTAAAATACTTCTTCTTTTTTATCCTTTTTACAGATTGTTTCTATCAAGTATAGTTACAAAGCTACAAATATTTGAACTTCCATACGGACTTTATGGACACCATATATATATATATATATATATATATATATATATATATATATATATATATATATATATATATATATATATATATATATATATATATATATATATATATATATATATATATATATATATATATATTGAGCAACTTATTTGGATACTAATGTCATTCGTAACATGGTGTCACCATCTATCTTCACAGCTCAAATATAGGTCGTAGCATTTATTTTTATAATATGCTGCTGCTAAAATAATGTACTGTAAGTTTCATACTGACTTGGGCTGAGAAAGTTCGAAGCTTAAATTATGCACCTAATCGAAAGATAGATCTCCAGGCTAATGTACACACGCAAACCTCACATCTTTTAGGATGAAAAATCATAAATAATAAATGAATAATAAATGAAGAGACTACGTAAAGTATTTGTATAGTTATTAAATGTACAACTTGGATAATTGACATTAAAAAGAAATACCTTTGCATGTTCAGCATAATCAGTCCGTCGAACATGGAATCCAATGAAGACAGGTGCAACATACATCCATGAATGCCATATTTCAGTAATTTTATTCAGGAATGTTTGTACCTAGTTAGATGATAAAAAGAAACATAAATATGACCATTAGTTAAAAAAAATGATTTTTTATAGTTATGTCCATAATGCTAACAAGAAGAAGTCATTCTGTAATAGAAAAGCAGTGTTCTTCAAACTTTTTTACTTCAAGGCGCACTTGCAGCATAACTAAAATTTGTGGTCACACTAAATTTTAATAAGAAATTATTCATGAAATTTGAAAATGGGAAAATAATGAAGAAGTCTTTGAATATACTGGATATATTTGTTACATGAATAATTTTTATATAAAACTATTTTTGATATTGTTTGGATCTCCATTATTTTATTTATTATTTACAATTGAATCTTTGAACAAGTAAATTTTTTTTTTCTCTCTCTCCCCCTCATATATATATATATATATATATATATATATATATATATATATATATATATATATATATATATATATATATATATATATATATATATATATATATATATATATATATGCACTTATGTAATACCTATATATTGTATGTGATTACCTAAGTGTGATTACCTAATTGTGTTTACGGGAAAGAGCCCAAAGCTCGTATCTTCCCGTCTCCTGATCGGTTCCATTTTTAGACTTAGTGATACTTATCATACCTGTCCTTAAAACTATGGATTGAGATAGCATTAACTACCTCCTCGCTTAGCCAATTCCAATTATCAACTACTCTTACACTGAAAAAGTATTTCCTTACATCCTGCAAACAAGTTTTCTTACCAAGCTTCAAACTATGACCTCTAGTTCTAGAGCCAGCCATATCGAAATATCGATCCCTATCCACTCTATCATAACCATGAAGGAATTTAAAGACTGTCACCATATCCCCCCTTACTCTTCTAGCTTCGAGTGATGGCAAGTCTAATTCCCTCAGCCTCTCATCATAACCGAGATGCGTATTTCTGGCACCAGTTTCGTGGCATGTCTTTGAACTTTTTCAAGCTTAGCTATGTGCTTTTTCAAGTGCGGATTCCAAAAGGGGGCTGCATATTCGAGTTTTGGCCTCACATAGGTTACATAAATATTTCTGAACATTTCCTTGTCCATGTGCCTGAAGGCTACCCTTACATTTGATAAGAATGCATATGCTGCCCTTACAATGCCATTTATATGTATTTCTGGAGACAAATCTGCCAGTATGTTTACTCCTAGATCTCTCTCATTTTCTGTCTCTTGAAGTTGTACTCCAGCCACCGAGTAGTCAAGCTTGGGCCTTCTTGCACTTGTACCCATTCTCATTACCTTACATTTTGAAGTATTGAATTTCATTAGCCACTTTTCTGACCACTCATGCAGATTATTTAGATCCTCCTGAAGTTCTCTACCATTGTTCTCGTTTTTTACTTTCTTCACAATATTTGCATCATCTGCAAACATATTCATGAATGAATTTACAGACTCTGGTAGGTCATTTACATATACAAGGAACAAAAGTGGCCCTAAAACTGAACCCTGTGGAACTCCACTACTAACTCTTCTCCATTCAGACACTGAGTGTCTTACTCTAACCCTCTGTTCCCTTCCTTCTAAGTAAGTTTTTATCCATTCCAAGACATTTCCACCTATTCTAGCCATTGATTGCAGCTTTCTAATAAGTCTCCCATGTGGAACAGTGTCAAACGCTTTCTGGAAGTCTAGGAATATGCAATCTGCCCAGCCCTCTCTTTCCTGTAAGATTTGGCTTACCTCATCGTAAAATTCTAATAAGTTTGTTACTGTTGATCTTCCTTCTCTGAAGCCATGTTGCCTCACTGACAAAAAGTTGAAGGATTCCAAGTGAAGAGAGATATGTTTCCTTAGTAGTTTCTCCATAAGTTTGCAAACTATGCTGGTCAAGGAAACTGGTCTATAGTTCAGAGCCGTATCCCTCCTTCCCTTTTTGAAGATAGGTATCACATTTGCTTGTTTCCAGCATCTTGGAATCTCCCCCGACTCCAGTGACTCCTTAAATATGATACTTAGTGCCACTGATATTGTGTTTGCGCATTTTTTAAGCACATGAGGGGATATGTCATCAGGACCTGTAGCTTTATGAACATCTAAATCCATCAGCGCTTTGCATACCTCTGTGGCTGTAAGGTTGATGTTCTCTAATACCGGCCCTTGAGCTTCTATCACTGCAATCTGAGGGGGTGGGGTATTTTCTACTGTAAATACTGACTGAAACTCCTTGTTCAATTCTTTGCAGATCTCTTCGTCCGTCTCAGTGATGCTTCCATCCGCTCTCTTTAGCCTTAAAACCTGTTCTTTTACCTTCAGTTTTCCTCTGATAAAGCTGTGGAAAAGCTTTAGATTTTCTTTAGCCTTCCTGGTGATGTCCCTCTCATAATCTCTCTCTGCCTCTCTCCTTTTACTTAGGTAGTCATTTCTTGCTCTTTTGTAGGTTTGCCAGGCATTTATGTTTTTTCTCCTCCTATACCTTTTCCAGCATTTGTCTCTCCACTCCTTAGCTCTTTTACACCCATTATCGAACCATTTCTCTCTGGCATGAATTACACCTACTTTGGTGACAGGTATGCAGCAATCTACTATCTTCCCATATTTCTCACAAAAGATGTCATACATTTCTTGTACAGATTTGTTGTAAAATAAGGTTCTCCAGTCAATAACTGCAAAAAGCTCATTCATTTTGATGTAATCTCCTTTCGGATAGTTCCTCCTCATGTCCTCAGTGCCTCTACTCTCAGGAAGAATGTCTTCAATGATATACTCCATCAACAACACACAGTGGTCACTCTTTCCAATTGGTGGTTCATACTCAATATTTTCAATATCCAACACATTATCTGTGAACACTAGATCAAGTAGTGATGGCTCATCCCCACCCCTGGCTCTTGTTGGTTCCATTACATGTTGGTGTAGGAAATTCCCTTGTACGCAATCTAGGAATCTTGCCCCAAATGAGTCCTCACCACTGTGTGGGTCAAGATTTATCCAATCTATCTCTTTATGATTAAAGTCTCCCATAATCAAAATCCTACATTTTTTCTCCCGCGCCATGTTAACAACTGAGTTTATGACTTCAATCGTACCTATATGACTTTCCTCATAAATTTCAAGCCTATTTTGGTTCCTTGGTGGGTTGTATACAACAGTTATTATAATGCTCTCTGACCCAGTATTTATGCGAGCAACAAGAAATTCCCTGAACTCACTTTCTATAGCCAAGTTTATTTCTTCAACTTGAATCCTCTCACTTATGAGCAGTGCTATCCCTCCACCAGTCCTCTCAGATCTTTCGACCCTTAGTATTCTGAAGCCCTTAGGAAAAACTGTGACACTGATTATGTCCTCACTCAACTTAGTCTCTGTAATTGCTACTATATCTGCCTTACTGTTGTGAATCCTATCTTTTAATTCTACTGCCTTACCAGCTAATCCATCAGCATTTGTGTATAACAATCTTAATGAGGCCCCATCCCCTGATCTTCTGTCATTATCTTCTTTATCTCCCCTTTGTCTGGAAGTATTCTGTAACGAAAATTTTTCTTCTCTTCTTCATTTCTTTCATCATTTAACCTTCTTGCCTCTTGCAACAAGTTTTTAATTGTGTTTACGGGAAAGAGCCCAAAGCTCGTATCTTCCCGTCTCCTGATCGGTTCCATTTTATACTTAGTGATACTTATCATACCTGTCCTTAAAACTATGGATTGAGATAGCATTAACTACCTCCTCGCTTAGCCAATTCCAATTATCAACTATTCTTACACTGAATAGGTATTTCCTTACATCCTGCGAAGAAGTTTTCTTACGAAGCTTCAAACTATGACCTCTAGTTCTAGAGCCAGCCATATCAAAATATCGATCCCTATCCACTCTATCATAACCATGAAGGAATTTAAAGACTGTCACCATATCCCCCCTCACTCTTCTAGCTTCGAGTGATGGCAAGTCTAAATTCCCTCAGTCTCTCATCATAACTGAGATTGCGTATTTCTGGCACCAGTTTCGTGGCATGTCTTTGAACTTTTTCAAGCTTAGCTATGTGCTTTTTCAAGTGCGGATTCCAAAAGGGGGCTGCATATTCGAGTTTTGGCCTCACATAGGTTACATAAATATTTCTGAACATTTCCTTGTCCATGTGCCTGAAGGCTACCCTTACATTTGATAAGAATGCATATGCTGTCCTTACTATGCCATTTATATGTATTTCTGGAGACAAATCTGCCAGTATGTTTACTCCTAGATCTCTCTCATTTTCTGTCTCTTGAAGTTGTACTCCAGCCACCGAGTAGTCAAGCTTGGGCCTTCTTGCACTTGTACCCATTCTCATTACCTTACATTTTGAAGTATTGAATTTCATTAGCCACTTTTCTGACCACTCATGCAGATTATTTAGATCCTCCTGAAGTTCTCTACCATTGTTCTCGTTTTTTACTTTCTTCACAATCTTTGCATCATCTGCAAACACATTCATGAATGAATTTACAGACTCTGGTAGGTCATTTACATATACAAGGAACAAAAGTGGCCCTAAAACTGAACCCTGTGGAACTCCACTACTAACTCTTCTCCATTCAGACACTGAGTGTCTTACTCTAACCCTCTGTTCCCTTCCTTCTAAGTAAGTTTTTATCCATTCCAAAACATTTCCACCTATTCTAGCCATTGATTGCAGCTTCCTAATAAGTCTCCCATGTGGAACAGTGTCAAACGCTTTCTGGAAGTCTAGGAATATGCAATCTGCCCAGCCCTCTCTTTCCTGGATATACACATTACGTGAATAATTTTGTTAATAAGTTTTTGATTTATGAAATGGCTTAAATCACCATAATTTTATTTAAATGTTCTCCTTTGTAAAACAAAGAACGTATTTTCATCAAAAAATAAAAATTGCAAAATTAAGTATAGTAATAAATGAATCTAGATTTTTTCTGAGGACCATTTAAAAAAAAAAAAAAGAGCTAGTTAATTAACACATTTCTTATGAGAAACTCAAGTATCAGTACTAAAGCATAAAAATACTGTTTCATATGATATATTCATAGAATCAAGGATTAAACAATTAAGTATAGTAAGTTTTAATCTAACTGAACTTCTCAAAGCATGAAACAAATACATTACATCAGTCTTATGGGAGTAGCGTTCATGAGGGGCAAAAATCACCAGTGGGTTTAAGAAAAAAATAACCTTTAATGTTTGTCATTTTCGATTTAGCATTTCCAAATAAGATTAGCAGAGTAGTTTTCATTTCAAGGGATTTATAAAGATTCTGCTATATTTTTAGAGAGAGCGATAACTGATTTAAAGCCCTTGAAGGTTAAAGATTAAAGAATATAGCATCCAGTTTAAAATATCAAATGACGAGGACTTGACTCTGACATGGAAGCCACGTGATTGACGTCACTAGCTATATAAAAATACATATTTAATAAGTATGAAAATAATTTATAAATCACTCTTCCGTTAACTTGGGGCACACATGACTTCAGTTCAGAGTACATCAGTGTGCCCATTTGAGAAATGTTGTAGTAAAGAGAATGGGAATTTGACAATTATATTCTATAGTATTTACTGTTACGTTTTTAAAATCATTTGGCAGTAGTTTTTCACTGAATTAGTTAAAGCATAGATGTTCTTACAGAGGTGCGTCTTTTTGTAAATGGAATAATCTCATTTGAAAATGTAAATCCTCTCGCATGAGGTGCAGTATCCAGAGTACTTATATAAATGTCTGTGCTTATAGGAGGCACTTTAGTTTGTAACATCCCATTTGAAGACATATATCTCATTTTTTTTAAGTTCTCATTGGTATTTACAGTTTTAGTATTTAGCTCATGCTAGTCATCATCTACTCTTACTCAAAACTTTGCTTTTGCTTCTAGTGAATGTTTTTTTTAACTTAATAATGTGAACTCTATCTCTGAAGTCATACTTATCAAACTATCTCACGATATATTATGGAACTACATTATGTGGAACCTATTTTGCTGAGATACAAACATTATTTGCAAGTTTCTATATACTTTGCCTCAAGTAAGTTTTGGGGTTTTATAATCTGCATCCAATAGCTTCCTTGATATTTTATTGCACTCACTGGAGGATTTACTGCACTATAGAAATTGTCATAACTGGAACAACTACATTTATGGATGCTCACAGGTACTTCACCAGGTTTATTTTGTGATGCATAAATTGATTAAGAAATGTCTTTATACCTGGTATTCTGTATTAATAACTCTGAGCCATGTTTGCATTTTTTTTATTTAACCAAAATGCATCTTTCAAGCAGTTCGACTCCTGTGTAAGGGTTTAGGGTAACTTCTGAATGCATAGTGCTGGGAACCTGTACCCATAATTAGTAAGATTTCTCTATTCTAAATTTTTACACTGTTGTTGCATATTTTAAAAGAGATACTGCGTTTATTCATGATTTGGATGTTATATTCTTATATTTGTTTTTTACTTTTCCTGATAAATATAATCTTATCTACCTGTTAAGGTTGAGAAACATTGCCAAAAACATCCATTCACCTTCCGTATTAATTTATTTTTTATCTTTTCATGTGCCACCCTCCCTCTTCATAATCCATGAAGAGGATTAATTCAAGATTTCCAAAGTCTCATTACTTAAAAGAAACTCCCAAAGACAATATCGTTGTGAGTTGGTTCTGATCTTATTCTATTAATTTTTCCAAATGAAGCATTTTGTCAAACCATGCCCAGGGTGAATGTTTTACAATCTCCAAGAGTTTTTCTGATAGAGTGTAGAGATTTTCTATTAACCTGTCAGTGTATATAATAACTCATAATCAAGAAAATGTGGGTAGTCACTTTGGCTTACATGTTATCTTTTCCACTCATAAGATTACTCACATATGTATTAATATGCGAAGAGAATCTGAATTCATTTTTTAATTCTGTTTTGAAACGATGAAATAGCTGAATTTCAAATGGAAAATCTGAAAGGAAATTTATGATACATTAGTTTCATGTAATTATAACCACATTATTGATGTTTATAGTACTAGAAAATATACTCAGGATATTTGGAATTTAGGTCATGAACGTTTGACAGATATATCGAATTGGTTGTTATAAAGATATAAAGTATCCTTACTGCTTATTTCAAAGTGACTTGCGCCAAGTAAACCTGAGGCAGCTAATTCAATGGGAGCATAGTTGTAGAGGCTTTCAATATTGCTTACTGTCTTCCATGTGATGTCATCATAGTCACCTGTGAAAATGCAGATATCTTTTGTGATGCATAATGAGATGTCTTTGCCCTCAAATTTTAACAAAGAATGGTAGTGGACAGGTTTTATTCAGTTGATGAGTAGAGCGTTTTTTTTTCCTAGTAGGCGTTGGACAAGATTACTGCATCATTGTTTTCCTTCATGTTGTAAAACTTGACTAGATGGGTGGAGCGAGGAGACTGGAGATCCCCCCCTTTTGTATTTTCTCACAAGGTGAGTAGAAGCATACAATGAAGATTTGGTAGAAAGGCATTAACCAGAACCATTCTAAATGCATTTTCCTACCAGAATGCCAGCAGTTAGGTTTGACGTCTGTTTTGGTTTGCCCATTCCCCTTCCATGTTGGATTATGGCCTTATTACACAGAGAGAGACGTCACACAGAAAATTAATGAAGCTAGATATGTGTCCTCATATTGGTACAATCATAAAAATTTCAGGACCAAATTTATCTGTTAAGCTAAGTATGAAGCTTGAATAAACATTTAGGAAATAAGGTCGCAGCTTGTGTCTTATTTTTTAACCTACCTGTATCTACCAGATTGCATACATGCTCTTACACGATAAAATACCATTCTCAGGAAGTTCATTTGATTGCTAAGGACTTCACATTCAATTCTGAAGCCAATTAAGTTTCTATATTTCTTTGACACTATGATATACAATTGAAAAATTTCTCAAAACGTTCACCTATATCTTTTACCCGTAAATGCAAATAATCTCTTTGTTGCATTGTTTGTAGGGGGCAGGATGCCTTAGAAGTAAAAATAAAATAAAATGACCCTTTATTTTTTGTTAATTAGTTCATTATGCTCAGCTAATCTTTATTTAGCAGTCGTATTTAAGCCCCCCATCCTTCTTACCACTAAAAAAAGGACTTTATATTTTATCTACATTCTTTCGTGCTTTTTGTATTTGTTGTGAAAAAAATGTATCTAAGTTTTTTCAAGCAGTAGTATTAAAAGATTTATTTAAGCTAGCAGTAATTTTCTCGAGTAGTTCAAACTGTGCATATAACTTTTACATTTGGCAATTGCTTGTCTATTCTACACTTGCTTGCCTGAGAGGTCATTCTTACCTTGAAAATCTGGTATCGTTAGATGAGGGAAGATGTTACCCAAGCTCTGCTTCATTAAAGGATGAAGAACAACAGTCACATTGTAATGCTGATGTAGAGCATATAAAGATGCATATTCTCCCATGATATTTCCAAGTCTCCCCATAGGTTTACAGGTTAAAATAGGTAATGTCAGGTTATGCCAAAAGGTCCTGTGATATACCCACACTTCTCTCGGTATAACTGTTGCAGGTTGGTAACTATCATTACCCTATGGATAGATAACCATTTTGTTTATTAAGTTTCAAGTTAATATATAAACACAGGCACACACACAACAGTAAGGCAGGTATAGTAGCAATTACAGAGACTAAGTTGAGTGAGGACATAAACAGTGTCACAGTTTTTCCTAAGGGCTTCAGAATATTAAGGGTTGAAAGATCTGAGAGGACTGGTGGAGGGATAGCACTGCTCGTAAGTGAAAGGATTCAAGTTGAAGAAATAAACTTGGCTATAGAAAGTGAGTTCAAGGAATTTCTTGTTGCTCGCATAAATACTGGGTCAGAGAGCATTATGATAACTGTTGTATATAACCCACCAAGGATCCAAAATAGGCTAGAAGTTTATGAGGAAAGTCATATAGGTACTATTGGAGTCATAAACTCAGTTGTTAACATGGCACGGGAGAGAAAATGTAGGATTTTGATTATAGGAGATTTAAATCATAAAGAGATAGATTGGATAAATCTTGACCCACACAGTGATGAGGACTCATTCGGGGCAAGATTCCTAGATTGCGTACAAGGGAATTTCCTACACCAACATGTAATGGAACGAATGTGGGCCAGGGGTGGGGATGAGCCATCACTACTTGATCTAGTATTCACAGATAATGTGTTGGATATTGAAAAAATTGAGTATGAACCACCAATTGGAAAGAGTGACCACTGTGTGTTGTTGATGGAGTATATCATTGAAGATATTCTGCCTGAGAGTAGAGGCACTGAGGACATGAGGAGGAACTATCCAAAAGGAGATTATATCAAAATGAATGAGCTTTTTGCAGTTATTGACTGGAGAACCTTATTTTACAACAAATCTGTACAAGAAGTGTATGACATCTTTTGTGAGAAATATGGGAAGATAGTAGATTGCTGCATACCTGTCACCAAAGTAGGTGTAATTCATGCCAGAGAGAAATGGTTCGATAATGAGTGTAAAAGAGCTAAGGAGTGGAGAGACAAATGCTGGAAAAAGTATAGGAGGAGAAAAAACATAAATGCCTGGCAAACCTACAAAAGAGCAAGAAATGATTAAAGAAGAGAGAGACTATGAGAGGGACATCACCAGGAAGGCTAAAGAAAATCTAAAGCTTTTCCACAGCTTTATCAGAGGAAAACTGAAGGTAAAAGAACAGGTTTTAAGGCTTATGAGAGCGGATGGAAGCATCACTGAAACAGATGAAGAGATCTTCAAAGAATTGAACAAGGAGTTTCAGTCAGTATTTACAGTAGAAAATACCCCACCCCCTCAGATTGCAGAGATAGAAGCTCAAGGGCCGGTATTAGAGAACATTAATCTTAAAGCCACAGAGGTATGCAAAGCGCTGATGGATTTAGATGTTCATAAAGCTACAGGTCCTGATGACATATCCCCTCATGTACTTAAAAAATGCGCAAACTCAATATCAGTGGCACTGGGTATCATATTTAAAAAGTCACTGGAGTCAGGGGAGATTCCAAGATGCTGGAAACAAGCAAATGTGATACCTATCTTCAAAATGGGAAGGAGGGATACGGCTCTTTGACCAGCATAGTTTGCAAAGTGATGGAGAAACTACTAAGGAAACATATCTCTCTTCACTTGGAATCCTTCAACTTTTTGTCAGTGAGGCAACATGGCTTCAGAGAAAGTAGATCAACAGTAACAAACTTATTAGAATTTTATGATGAGGTAAGCCAAATCTTACAGGAAAGAGAGGGCTGGGCAGATTGCATATTCCTAGACTTCCAGAAAGCAACTGACACTATTCCACATAGGAGACTTATTAGGAAGCTGCAAGCAATGGCTAGAATAGGTGGAAATGTCTTGGAATGGACAAAAACTTACTTAGAAGGAAGGGAACAGAGGGTTAGAGTAAGACACTCAGTGTCTGAATGGAGAAGAGTTAGTAGTGGAGTTCCACAGGGTTCAGTTTTAGGGCCACTTTTGTTCCTTGTATATGTAAATGACCTACCAGAGTCTGTTAATTCATTCACGAATATGTTTGCAGATGATGCAAAGATTGTGAAGAAAGTAGGAAACGAGAACAATGGTACAGGAACTTCAGGAAGATCTAAATAGCCTGCACGAGTGGTCAGAAAAGTGGCTAATGAAATTAGTACTTCAAAATGTAAGGTAATGAGAATGGGTACAAGTGCAAGAAGGCCCAAGCTTGACTACTTGGTGGCTGGAGTACAACTTCAAGAGACAGAAAATGAGAGAGATCTAGGAGTAAACATACTGGCAGATTTGTCTCCAGAAATACATATAAATGGCATAGTAAGGACAGCATATTCATTCTTATCAAATGTAAGGGTAGCCTTCAGGCACATGGACAAGGAAATGTTCAGAAATATTTATGTAACCTATGTGAGGCCAAACCTCGAATATGCAGCCCCCTTTTGGAATCCGCACTTGAAAAAGCACATAGCTAAGCTTGAAAAAGTTCAAAGACATGCCACAAAACTGGTGCCAAAAATACGCAATCTCAGTTATGATGAGAGGCTGAGGGAATTAGACTTACCATCACTCGAAGCTAGAAGATTGAGGGGGGATATGGTGACAGTCTTTAAATTCCTTCATGGTTATGATAGAGTGGATAGGGAACGATATTTTGATATGGCTGGCTCTAGAACTAGAGGTCATAGTCTGAAGCTTCGAAAGAAAGCTTGTTTGCAGGATGTAAGGAAATACTTTTTTAGTGTAAGAGTAGTTGATAATTGGAATTGGCTAAGCGAGGAGGTAGTTAATGCTATCTCAATCCATAGTTTTAAGGACAGGTATGATAAGTATCAATAAGCAGAAAATGGAACCAATCGGGAGACGGGAAGATACGAGCTTTGGGCTCTTTCCCGTAAACACAATCAGGTAATTACATATATATATATATATATATATATATATATATATATATATATATATATATATATATATATATATATATATATATATATATATATATATATATATATATATATATATATATATATATATATATACACACACACACACACACACACACACAAAGGTAGATCAACAGTAACAAACTTATTAGAATTTTATGATGAGGTAAGCCAAATCTTACAGGAAAGAGAGGGCTGGGCAGATTGCATATTCCTAGACTTCCAGAAAGCGTTTGACACTTCCACATGGGAGACTTATTAGGAAGCTGCAATCAATGGCTAGAATAGGTGGAAATGTTTTGGAATGGATAAAAACTTACTTAGAAGGAAGGGAACAGAGGGTTAGAGTAAGACACTCAGTGTCTGAATGGAGAAGAGTTAGTAGTGGAGTTCCACAGGGTTCAGTTTTAGGACCACTTTTGTTCCTTGTATATGTAAATGACCTACCAGAGTCTGTAAATTCATTCATGAATATGTTTGCAGATGATGCAAAGATTGTGAAGAAAGTAAAAAACGAGAACAATGGTAGAGAACTTCAGGAGGATCTAAATAATCTGCATGAGTGGTCAGAAAAGTGGCTAATGAAATTCAATACTTCAAAATGTAAGGTAATGAGAATGGGTACAAGTGCAAGAAGGCCCAAGCTTGACTACTCGGTGGCTGGAGTATAACTTCAAGAGACAGAAAATGAGAGAGATCTAGGAGTAAACATACTGGCAGATTTGTCTCCAGAAATACATATAAATGGCATTGTAAGGGCAGCATATGCATTCTTATCAAATGTAAGGGTAGCCTTCAGGCACATGGACAAGGAAATGTTCAGAAATATATATGTAACCTATGTGAGGCCAAAACTCGAATATGCAGCCCCCTTTTGGAATCCACACTTGAAAAAGCACATAGCTAAGCTTGAAAAAGTTCAAAGACATGCCACAAAACTGGTGCCAGAAATACGCAATCTCAGTTATGATGAGAGGCTGAGGGAATTAGACTTACCATCACTCGAAGCTAGAAGAGTGAGGGGGGATATGGTGACAGTCTTTAAATTCCTTCATGGTTATGATAGAGTGGATAGGGATCGATATTTTGATATGGCTGGCTCTAGAACTAGAGGTCATAGTTTGAAGCTTCGTAAGAAAACTTGTTTGCAGGATGTAAGGAAATACTTTTTCAGTGTAAGAGTAGTTGATAATTGGAATTGGCTAAGCGAGGAGGTAGTTAATGCTATCTCAATCCATAGTTTTAAGGACAGGTATGATAAGTATCACTAAGTATAAAATGGAACCGATCTGGAGACGGGAAGATACGAGCTTTGGGCTCTTTCCCGTAAACACAATTAGGTAATCACACACACACACACACACACACACACACACACACACACACACACACACACACACATACATACATACATAAATAAATATATATATATATATATATATATATATATATATATATATATATATATATATATATATATATATATATATATATATATATATATATATATATATATATATATATATATATATATATATATATATATATACAGGGTGTCCTCAAGCTCTGATGCAGTTCCGCTCCTCCCAACGAATCGTAACCCAATTTTCCATGTAAGTCGGAATGCACCCAAATAAGCACCTACGTCACCCACCTATGCTAATGCAGTACTATCGTTCATAATCTAAGACATAAAAACACAACACTTCTATGACATTTAAAACATAACTAAGATTAAAACAAACACATGGAGGACAAATAACATATAATGAAATGAAACAGTAACAAAAAAAAAGAGAGCAATTACATATCTACTCCTGTGGTTGGCTTGCACACTAGAAGGGGCTTTGCAAGGGAGGGAAAGACAGGCCTTTTGGGAGGAGAAAGCTGGGGAGGCAGGATAACCTGACACTGGGACAGGTGAGTGGTGTGGTGAGGCAGGTTAGTGTGGAGAGGCAGGAGAACCTGCAGCAGGTGCTAGAGATACCGGGGCAAGTGAGTCTGGAGAGGCAGCATAGGTAGAGAGTACAGGATCTGTTGCTGGCTTCTCTGCCTTCTTGAAGAAACGTTCCAGGCAAGTGGAAGAATACCCTCTTCTTCTCCCAAATTTTCTTTTAGCACTGCAGGCATTCCATAACCCCTCTGGCGACCTTAGTGTATTTGGCAGTGTTGGGGTACTCGGCCTCAAACTTTGCCAACCCTCCCTCTATCAGAGCAAAGTCTTCTTCCAAGCCCTTGCTTGCAAATCTCTTAGGGTCTGGGGTTGGCATTTCTTCCTCCTGTTCAGTTGAATGAAGTCTTTAGCAGATAACTCTTCTCCATGAGATACCAGCAGATCTGTGACATCATTAGCCCTCACCTCCTAAGTAAGCTGCATACTCAGGGTAACAACGTTCTTGGTGACAGCCTCAACTGTCTCCTCAAAGCCATGGACGTCATTCACAAACTGAAGACACATTTTCTTCCATACACCATTCAAGTTCATCTACTTAACTTCATCCCAAGTATCAGCAGTGTTTTTCACAGCATTAAGAAAGTTGTAATTTTCCTCTTCCCTTTTAACAGCTTTAAACTATTTATTAGCTTTCTCCCGAATCACCATAAGGCTCACTGAGATACACTGTTCATGGTGGTCATACAGCCAAAGCACTAATAACCTTTCCATCTGAATCATAGGCCACAATGCTGTTTAGTAATCACAGTAGACCTCATAGGAGCAGGATCTTTCACATGTTCAAGGATGCGATCTTTATCCTTGACAAACATCGCCACAGTCAAATAGCATAATCCAAGTAACCGGCCAATATTGGTAGCAGTTTCTCCAACTGGCTAGTACAGTTGTAACGCGCTGGCTTCGCATTCATGAGGTCGAGAGATCGGTTCCCGTCCAAGACCGAGAGTTTAAGCTGTTTACTGGCAGGTTACTGCTGTGGCTGAGCACCACAGTGGGGGTTGGGGCTTACCACGGCTGACGAATACCAATTGTATAATGGAAATAAAGGTTTTATTATTATTAGTATTATAATTATCATTATTATTATTATTATTATTATTATTATTATTATTATTATTATTATTATTATTATTTTCTGAGCATTTCACTATCTCTAATTTCACTTCCATGGTGATGGCTTTCCTTTTCTTTGAAGCACTGCCTTCAGAAGAATCTGCTTTATGCTTGGGAGACATAATATAGACCAAAAATTATAA
>JAXCGZ010011431.1:0-20000 GCA_037179515.1 Halocaridina rubra | reverse complement strand
TTTCAAATACAGTGCCAGTAAGCAGCTTGTTTCTTTTAAGTTATATTTTCTCTCATATATAACTGATTTCATTTAGATATTCTCAGTATGACTTCACTGGCGATGTAAAATTTCGACCTAAGGAAGGAATGATCTTGCTGTAAGGTGATTGACCTCATATCTTAGGTAAGTGGACGAATAATATTTCTAAATAATTACTGTATGCGGATCGTGAATGCAGTTGCACACTTTGTCCTTTTTTAAGAATTATTTTAACCAAAGAAAACTCTCTTGCATTAAGTAAACCTTGATAAATGCAATATTGTTACGCCAGCCAATATCTGAAAATTAAATGGTATGATATTCTCTCTCTCTCTCTCTCTCTCTCTCTCTCTCTCTATATATATATATATATATATATATATATATATATATATATATATATATATATATATATATATATATATATCCTTCCTGTGATACAGAGAAATCGTGCTTATGGGTTTAATCTTTGTCATTATTTCATCTCTTATTATTGCATGATCCCATCAGGAAAAGAAAGATAATAGACATTTATGTTTTTCAGTTATATTCTTTAAGACGTTTTATTTATATGCAAATTTATATGAGTTACTTTTTCATTTATAATTTATTATTTGTCTATAATTTAAGCCCACGTTGATTTCCCTTAAGCTGATATCTGAGCTTGAATTGCGCTTAGAGAAGGTTACCACTTGAGGTTACGAAATTAATAAGTACTTCATATATTTTTCATATTGTTCTCATTGATGGGCCTTTTCCTGCCATATTTGTCGATATTGCGACCAGAGTAAAAATAATTTTGTTCTCTCTTGTGGAATCCATTTTATCTTAGCGTAAAACACCACCCCACATGGTGTGAAGTTTGTCGAGTGTTCCTCTACCGTACTCTCCCTCTATTCCGCCCACAACCCCCTCTTGTTCATCATCTAACACGGCATTGCCTTATAGAACGTATTTTGAATGTAGGGACATGTTACTTCACGTAGAGACATTTCGAATTGTCCCCTACTGTGAAACGTAGGGACTCTCAGGTAAAATAGCTAATATGTAGGTACTTTTGGATTTACCTAAAAATTCAAATGTTCCCTATTATTGATGTGACTTACATCAATAGAAATACGAATACGCCACTTTTCGCACTTATTAATTACAACACTTACATTCAAAGTTATTCAAAAACTAAGAAAGGCAAAAACAAAAAGGGGGGACCAAAATAATTAGATTATTAGATTCACTATTGTTTATCAACTCTGATCTTAAATTTAAAGATAAAACTTTCATTGATTGTGCCAAGTCACTTAATGAAATTTACCTTACGTATCAATGGCGAGAATAGGTGGAAATGTCTTGGAATGGATAAAAACTTACTTAAAAGGAAGGCAACAGAGGGTCAGTGTCTGAATGGAGATTTAGTAGTGGAGTTCCACAGGGTTCGGGTTTAAGGCCACTTTTGTTCCTTGTATATGTAAATGACCTACCAGAGTCTGTAAATTAACTCATGAATATGTTTTCAGATGATGCAAACACTGTGAAGTTAGTAAGAGACAAAAACAATGGTAGAGAACTTCAGGAAGACCTAAACAGTCTGCATGAGTGGTCAGAAATATGGCTGATGAAATCCAATACTTTTAAATGTAAGGTAATGAGAATGGGTACTAGTGCAGAAGGCCTAAGCTTGGCTACTCAATGGCAGGAGCAGAACTTCAATAAATAGAGAATGAGAGAGATATAGGAGTAAACATACCGGCCGATTTGTCTCCTTAGTATGCCATATAAATGGCATAGTAAGGGGAGAATATGCTTTCTTAGCAAATGTAATGGTAGCCTGCAGGCAAATGTTCAGAAATATTTATGTAACCTATGTGAGGCCAAAGCTTGAATATGCAGCCCCCTTTTGGAATCCACACTTGAAACATCACGTTGTTAACCTGGAAAAAGTTCAGAAACATGCCACGAAACTGGTGCCAGAAATGCGCAATCTCAGTTATAATGAGAGACTTAGGGAATTAGACTTACCATCACTTGAAGTTTGAAGGATGATGGGGATATGGTGACGGTTTTTAAATTCCTTCATGGTTATGACTGAGTGGATCTTCTTCTTCCTCTATTTGCGTTCCCATTTTCATATGGGGTCGCATCTCTTCACTAGTCGTCTCCACTGGTTCCGGTCCATCACTTGCTCCTCCTCCAGCTGTCTCTCTCTGAGATCCTCCTTCAGTCGGTCCTTCCACCGTAGTTTAGGTCTTCCTCGTCTACGTCTGCCCTCCACGTCCATCTCCATCACTCTCACACCCACGTAGTCTTCTTCTCTCCTCTTCACATGATAGGGATCGATATTTTGATACAGCTGGCACTAGAACTAGAGATCATAGTTTGAAGCTTCGTAAGAATACTTCTTTTCAGGATGTAAGGAAGTACGGTTTTTTAGTGTAAGAGTAGTGTGATAATTGGAATTCGAGTAGTGTGATAATTGGAATTCGCTAAGCGAGGAGGTAGTTAATGCAAACTCAATCCATAGTTTTAAGGACAAGTATGATAAGTATCACTAAGTACAAAATGGAACCGACAAGGAGACGGGGAGTTACGAGCTTGGGACTCTCTCCCGTAAGTACAATTAGGTAATTATGTATATGACTTCAAAAAGTAAGTATAGGTTGCCATGCTTCGTATTCATTTACTTATGAAAGTAACCACAAGTATTTATCATAAGGAAGGTATTGTAGATATTATGCATATTTACTAATCAAGCATGATTATATAATAAAAATTGTGAAATGCTCGTTATATGAGCATGGCTCTATCTGTATCTGCCAAGAGTTATAGCTCCATAGCTATAGGGGTTATTCAGCTTGTCATATTCCAGAATATATATATATATATATATATATATATATATATATATATATATATATATATATATATATATATATTTGGTAAGCTGTGGAGCCAGAGCTATTGACATACCGATAAAACCAAACTTATAAAAAGAGGTTTTCACAGATACAGATGTAGGTATACAGTATATTTATGCACCAAATTAATATAAGCATAATTTATATTTATAAAAGGTTTATATATATATATATATATATATATATATATATATATATATATATATATATATATATATATATATATATATATATATATATATATATGATTGTGCTTACTGGAAAGTGCCTTATGCTTTTAACTCCCCATTTCCAGGTCATTTCCATTCTTTTACTCAATTATTCTTATCATAGTTGTCCTTAAAGCTATGCATAGAGTTATCATTAACTACTTCCTTGCTTAGCGAATTCCAGTCATCAACTACTCTTACACTAAAAAGTACATCCTTACATCCTGCAAAGAGGTTTTCCTACGATGCTTCAAACTGTGACCTCTAGTTCTAGAGCCAGCTACATCAAAATATCGATCTCCATCTACTCGGTCAAAACCATGCTGGAATTTAAAAAACCCACCATATTTCCCCTCATTCTTCTGCGGTAGTGACAAGAGCTCCATCCTGAACTTAGAAAGCAATGGATATCTGTACTGATCGCCACACTTTTCTTGAGATCCCGCATACCAGAATTTTTCAGGGAGTTTTTCTGATCTGAAAGAAACATCTTGAACAGACAATTCTCTCCACTCCGAATTAATAAGTTCATACTCTTCCTCTTTTACAATATTGGAAAACTGAACTGCCAATGGTATTATTGATTTAGATTTACCATTGAGGACATGGACTGGATCTAAAGCTTCTAACAGCTCTAACTTATTGAACATACCGCATGAGAGGAATCGCTGCATCATTTGATTGGTTAGGCTTACGTAAAAGTTGAGAATTTTCACTCTAAAGTCTTTCAGGTTCGTGGGAGAAATTTTATCGGCATTTTTCAATAGGATGCTCTCTGCAGTAGCGCCAAAATACACATCATTTAAACTTAGATAGTTTGAGGGATTGCCAACATTTATTTTGCTGATGTCGCTCGATTTCACTAACTCTTTTTTAATGAAATTATTCATTACGGCTTTCATCCCATCGCTAATAGATTTTTTTAAAGTGTGAATTCTGAATGATTCTGCTTTGAATTCTAAATTAAGCTCATTTACTAATGGTAAAATGTACGCGAGAAAGGCAAAATACATCTTTGTCAATGGATCTTGTAGACTTGCTAATATTCTCGTAGCAGAGGCAAAACCATCTTCTAACGAGGCAGATGTAAAGAATAACGTTAGTGCTGCTCATTGCTCTAAAATCCTATGCACGACTTGCTCTAACGAAAGCCATCTTGTGCAACTAACGCGGAATATTTTGTGAGGACTGGTATTTGTGAAATTCTGAAAATGTTTATATTTGTTAAGTCGTTTCGGGCTATTACTGAGGTAGGAATGAATATCTCTTGCTAACTCCTCTAAATACCGAGGTAATTCATTGCAAGCTTTTGACGCACACAAATGTAAAGAATGACAGATGCATGGTTGAATAAATATACTAGGATTCTTTTGTTTTAACACATGCTGGACTCCACCTTTACTTCCCATCATTACGCTGGCGTTATCACTTGCAAATCCCATTAGGTTGTGGAAATATATCTTGTGCTTCTCAAAAAATTGTTGTATGCCATTATAAATACCAAGAGAAGTGCAGTCTTCGATTTCTAACAGTGCTAGAAATTTGTCCATAGTTCGTTGAAACTGAATGTCACAATATCGAACGAGTAGAACAAGTTTCTTGCATGTAGAAACATCCGTTGTTTCGTCAATAATTAGGGAGAACTTAGTCGAATTAAGCTTAGATACAAGATTTGTTAAATAATCAGGACCTATTATATTTGAAAAAATGCTGGTTCCTTTAGTCCTTGCACACTTTATGTCTTTGGCAATTTTTGAATCGGAACATGCGTTGGAAATGAGTCCAGGCAAATGGTCTAAAAGAGCAATAGGTAGGTTATGTTCGACAATAAAGCTACATAGTTTCAGTTCGGCAGACGCTACTTTGTTTTGATGACCTGACGGTTCACTCTTCATAAAATCAGTAAGTTTGATTGTTTTACGACAAAGTCTAATATTACTTTTATGTTTATCTGTTTCCTCGTGTCTTTTTATTTGACTTAAACTGCCAGATATTTCACAATTACACACTTTACAATAACCTTTGCTAGAGTTAAACTTACTAGTTTGTAGCCATGATGAATATTTTTCATCCGTTAATAACTTGGATGGAAGTTTTCGTTTCTTTTTAGGACTATTTTCACTATCGGAATCATACTCACTATTCACTTTCTGAGAACTCATTTTGGGCATTATTTAAAGAGTAATAGAAAGTTATCAAATGATCGACAGAGATGATTTACTTAACTACACTAGTACACTGACAGTGACTGACTGAGACAACTTGTTCAAACAACGCGTGGGCTGGCGTCAAAACACAAACCAAACATGTTCAGTTTATGCTATGATTTTTTTTTATTATACAGATGTTTTATTCATTCAAACATGAACATTTTTATTGATTTACAAGCACAATTTTAAGAATTTGTAGCTTTTTTTCTAAAACGTACCAAAAATTGACTCTTGGGGCTGTCGTCGTACCAAAAGTACAAGAAGAAGACATTTGAAGCAAAACGTACCAAATTTGTACGAACGTACCAATTTTGGCAGCCCTGTTGAAGCGACCCAGGTTGTGGAAGAGCCGGAAGGACGAAAAATACAACTTGAATGTCATGCCGGTGTTATGCAACTTCATCGTATAAAGAGAGCAGCCATACATCGGTTAGGTTAGGTCTTTATTACGTAACTGAAATTCATCCATCCATCCATATATTCTAAGGTAGATAACAGACAGACCTAACCTAACGTAATCCAAACTTACCTAACACATCCCTTCAGCCCTTCCCATCTGACATGTCACAACACTCCCTATCTCTAGTTTGTCTCTGCTCTACGTTTACTTCATGTCCAGTCCCGAGAAGGCCAACTTTAACTGCCCGTCCTCATTGTTTTCCCTTCTATTTCCAATGTATTTGTCAAATATATACTAAAAGTAATAATAAAGGTAGCTAATCTGAATAATGTTGTTGTCTTTGAGTTCAATTGGGGGAAATTGTTACGCCGGGCACTCTGCGGGGGGATTCTTCAGTTGATCTCAGTTTGGGGGGAGATTCTTCAGTTGGGTACTCTGGGGGGGATTCTTCAGTTGATTATTATTATGAATTATTATTATTATTATTATTATTATTATTATTATTATTATTATTATTATTATTATTATTATTATTATTATTATAGCTGTTGGTGTTATTGTAGATATAGTTACTGAAGAAGGGTTCGACTTATCCAATCCCTTTGTAATAGAGTAAAACAGCATTATGCTTGTCTGATGTGTTTTATCGGTAGTCACAATTAGCTACAATATTCACAAACAATCAATGTTTGCGGTCAGTCATGTCTCACGGAAACACAAACTCATACAGTTTGTTCGTGTGTTTATCTTATTTCCTGAGACTTATCGGCCAGAAAAGGTTGTACAAAAGGCACCCCACATGCCCGGAGGTCTACACGATTTTTTTTTAATTGAATGTGCCATAGTCAGGGTTAATTTAAACAAACTTTGTTCTCATTTTACATTTAAGTGTCTTTATGAAAGACGAATATTATTCATCTCTCTTTACGATCTCTGTCCCACTGCTTTAAACTGCAATTGCTCCTCCCCTTACATGTCTATTAATAAGTGTACTCTTAGTTTTGTAAAAGAATAGCCATTGCCAAATGGAAATAAATGTTTGTTTGTTTGTTCCTTCAAACTTGTGGCTCCTCCCTTTTTCCTCAATTGTGGTTCCTCCCTTTCTCCTCCTTTAAAGTACCCCCCATCTCATTTGTTCCGCCTCCCTTGCTCCTCACTAAAAACGCTATCTTCTCATTTGAACCTCCTCCCTTGCTCCTCCCTTTCTCCACACTTGTAGCTCCTCCTTTCTCTTCTTCTGAAGCCCATCCCTTACTCACTTGGAGGTTCTTACCACATTTGTTTTTAGGCTTCCCCTCCGCCCTCCTCTCATTCCTTCCCCTTTTTTCTCCTAACGTGTTCTTAATCACGAGAATTTGTCTCCTTCAGCTTTCATTTTTACCACCCTGTCTGAATAGTTTTTTCAATTAACTCTGCCTTTCCTCATCACCCTTGCCCGCATATTCATTTTCATGACCAAGGGAGGAGGTAAAATTGAGGAAAAGAAGAGGACCTTATAGCAGTCTCAGCAAGAGAGACTAACTTAAATTCGTAAATCTCGAAAACTTTTGGGAATTCTCTAATATAATAGATATATTGTTAATCAATTTCATTTCTCATTGATAGTGTTTATATACTGTTAATCAGTTTCATTTCTCATTGATAGTGTTTATAATGTGTAGTTTAGTAAGTCTAAAAGTAGTTTGGTAGTTTGTGGTAGTTTACGTATGGCGGAGAGTTGTTGGGGCATTGGAGATCCCGTCGTTGTGCAGAGAGGTTGTGTTTTAGGTGACGTTTACGCTTTGTTTACCGGCCGGTTTAGTAATTTTGTGTTTTTTGGTTCGTGATGTCTTTCGGTATTATCGTTATTGCTTTTCGCTCATACTGACTCATCATTGGCGTGATTCCATATAATATCAAGGTAGGAGAAAGTTAATTCAAACTACAGACATGTTGGGGATACGAACCAAGTTTTTATTTTCTCTCCCTCCCCACCAGAGAGACCTCTATTTCTAGTGATTTAGAATGTACTCTCTCTCTCTCTCTCTCTCTCTCTCTCTCTCTCTCTCTCTCAAATACTCGAGAATTTCTCTGATTCAGATGCATATATCATTAGGTATACATAAGGTTTGACTTATATATTCCTTTCTATGATCACATACTTATATACTTGATAGTTTTGCCAAAAAAATAAATAAAATCTGCTCTGATAGGTCAAAAGGTCCTCATAAAGAGAGGTGGTCGTATATAACACCCCAAGACCTCTTTGTCATATCACCACAAAACAAATAAACTTTGATGTTGTTGCAACGTAGAGAATCATTAGAATTTTGAAGTGTATATAACCCAGGAATATATGTCTTTTTTTCAAGCAGCTCTTTCCGGAGCCATATGTAATTAGAAGACTTCTCACTAAAATATCTGAAGATGGATGATGCGAGTAAATGAGCTGGTGTGTGTCATTGTTTATCTTTGACAATAGTAATAATAATTATTAATATTATTATTGCCTAGAATTAAGGACACGCGAATAAAACGTCGAATTATTGCGGTTTATTTTTCCATAGGTTAAACGCATTATGATTTTGCTGGTGTTAATGACATTACGGGTAGTAATACTTACAGTAGTAATAATACACGTAGTAGGTTCGCCCATGGCATAGCCACCTGTTGAGATACTACAGCTGAAGGATTTTTACACTTGAATAGGACTGTCCTGGACAGCTCGATGTTAAGTCTGCCTTCAGTTACGGTTATAGTTTATGCCTATATCAATACTAAATATTCTTGGATATTCATTATACACCTCCTATTACTTAATGTATTCTTCGTGCCCAGGCTCGATGGGGGCTGTATTATTTTATTTATTTATTTTTTTTTGGCCCGTCTTGGTGTCACAATCATAAATAATAATAATAATATGATGATGATGAAGAAAACGGTGGGTAGGTGTGGTTATCTCGTTTTCATGATTATAAAACTTGTGTTGAAGACTTTCATCTTTCTTTATTGGGCGACAATGAAGGAGTAGGTGAGTAGTAGTGAGTCTTCTCATCATCGTCTTTTGAGCATTTTATTTACAGTTTTATGGGTTTAAAGTTTTAAAAAGCATTTTTATATCAAAAGTATGTAGTGATTTTCATTTACTTGTAATTATGTCCCATCCACCTCCAGTCTGGCACTCCTCTTCCTCGTCTTTCCAAATTCTTTTTACCTATATTCCTTCAAATAGCAGATCTTTCGTCATCTCATATCTTTAGGTCAGCAATGCTTCAACTATTCTTCCAGCCTGCCCTTTACTTATTGTGTCTCATTCACTTGTATCTGCCTTGTTATTAACCTCAACTTTTCTTCATCTTAATGTTTTTTCGTGCCCTGGTCTGATAAGGGCAAGTTTTATGCTTATCCCGGTATCACACAAAATGAAAAGAAAAAATACTAGTAAGCATGGTTATCGGATTTCCTTCAGTGTTGCCCCACGAGCTGGATATTCATTACACATCTTTTATAATCCCTTCACATCTGACAGGTCATTACACTCTCCATCTCTGTTTCTCTTTACAGACTGATAAAGGCTGTTTTATTTTATCATTTTTTGGCCCATCCTGGTGTCACAATAATCTTTTTTTTTTTTTTTTCTTCCAAAAAAATCCGCGATACAGTGAATCTGTGATAAATGAACTGCGATAGAGCGAGGGATATATATATATATATATATATATATATATATATATATATATATATATATATATATATATATATATATATATATATATATATATATATATAAGGTTAGATTCTTTTTATACCTTCTGTGGTGTGTAGTTGGTAGCACCTTGACTTAGTAATTATAAGTCGTAGGTTCGAGTCCCGGTCGGGGTAAAAAATTTTGTCTTCACATATGTAATGTGCTTGCTTGGTTACTGTATGACCCGTATGAGATTGGGAATTGAAGTAAATGCTAAAATGAAGCCACGAGTGAGGTTGGGGAATCTGTAATATGAACATAGTGGCATTCAGATAGAATGCGTTCATCCCTAAGTATAGCAGATATAAGCTATAAGGTTGGATTTCTTTTATACCTTCTGTGGTGTGTAGTTGGTAGCGCCTTGACTTAGTAATTATAAGTCCTAGGTTCGAGTCCCAGTCGGGGTAAAAAATTATTCATGTTTTCACATATGTAATGTGCTTGCTTGGTTATATATATATATATATATATATATATATATATATATATATATATATATATATATATATATATTGACCTTGGTACACACAATGGCTAATGAACTGGAACAGGACCTCAAGAATTTGATGTAGCTCGAAGTTTTATCTCCCACTGTATTGAGGGAGAAAGAATTCTCTAGCTGCATGTTTTAAGGCTATACGCAATAACTAAGAAGGATAGGGTACGAAAGGGCTCACAGTTTATCTCTCTCTCAAATTGATGGAAAGAATGAGGATGTTTATACTGTAATTTACAAAATATACCTTGCTGAATGGTCCATGCAACAGTGTTACATGTGTATTATGTAGTAAAAATAAGCACATTGACTAATTAGGTAATTGATTTTTTCGAGTGTGACACCAGGACAGGCAAAAAACTGCCCTCATCAATAAAGGCCTGGGCCCGAGAAAACATTAAGACGAAGGAAAAGAATAAGGTTATGGACAAGGCAGAGATGAGGCAATGATACACAAAGGAAAAAGACAGTCTGAAAAAATAGTCAAAGTACTGAGGATCTAGAGATATGGAGGATTAGGCCCTGAGAAGATGATGGATCCACTTTTTAAAGGAAGATAGGTTATAAGAATTAGGAAAGACAGAAGGAGGAAGAGAGTTTCAGTCTGGTGGTAAATGGGAAGAAGCAGTCGCTGCACTGACCAATCTGCCAGCTATAAATCTCCACACAGTACCTGTGGGATGAGGCCACTTGGCGAGTTTTACGTGGCCTTGGCAGTGGGGGAGGGATGCAACCCGCCAACTCATCAGAGCAGCAATGGAAGTAGTGATGATAGAAAAGAGAAAAGGATGATATGGGGAAAAGAAAGAGAATCCATATTAGAAGGAAGAGAAGGGTCATTAATGAGTCTGACTGCCCTAGATTCAACTGGTAAGTATAAGAAGCACCTCAGATGTGAGAGCAATATTCTAAGCAGGGACAGATTAGCCCTGTATAGATTTTAAGTAACTGTAAAGAGTTAAGGTAATGACAAAAACGAACAGAACCCCCAATTTTTTGGATGCAGATTTAGAAATTTGCATTATGTGATTCCTCCAAGACAATTTTGAGGCCATATAGATTCCTAATATGTTGATAGAATTAAGAGGGTAAATTTCATTAGTTTCAAAGACAATAGGGCTGTCAGGAGGAGAAGAATATAGAGATAGCCAGAGACTGTGTCTTGGAGGCATTAAATTTAACTAAATTTTGGGTGCCCCACTCAGATACCATTTGCAATCGAAGTTGAGAGTAGTAGAGAGAGTGATACTAGACTGATTACGAGTAGCAGATGAAGGTTGTGAAGAAAAGGCTGAGGATAAATGAAGGGTAGAATCGTCTGCAAAGGTATGAAGAAGAGAGGAAGATGGGGATTGTAGAAGATCAATTATGAAGAGAAGGAACAGAGTAAGTGAAAGAACAGAGCCCTGTGGAACACCACTGGTAACAGGGAATGGGCTAGATGTTGCATCATCAACAACTGCCAAAAAAAAACAAAGAAAACTGGAAATCAGAGAACCGAGAGAAGGGGTAAAGCCATAGGCAGGGAGTTTGACAAACAGAGCCTTGTGCCATACTCCATTAAAAGCCTTAGAGATATCAAGGGCAACGAGAAAGGATCCCCCTTAGTTCCTCAGAGAAGATGACCGTACATGAGTAAGACAGGACAGGAGGTCACCAGTGGATCTTGCCTTGCGGAAGTCCGTACTGGTGATCTTAGATAAGTGAGTTAGATTCAAGACGTTTCAAAAAGTGATTATTGAGCAAAGTTTCAAAAACTTTAGCAATAGGAGAGATAAGGGCAATAGGTCAGTAGTTTGAAGGATTAGAGTGGTCACCCTTAATAGGAAGAGGCTGCACTAGAACCTGCTTCCAAGATGGTTAGATACTGGTTGAGAAAATAAGGTGAAAAGACGGCATAGCACACGACCCAGTTCATCTGCAAACTCCTTAAGGAACCTTGCAGGGATACCATCAGGACCAGATGTTTTGTTCGTCTTTAGTGAGAGAAGAACCTTATGAACTTTGAGTGAATAAAGGAAAAGGGAGGGTATAGGGTTAGAGAGGGGTAAAGATTGAGGGACAGGTGCACTGGAATCTTTTACAGAAGAGTTGGCCAAAAAATGAGAGCCAAAGAGAGTGGATTTGTCAGTGGAAGAGCAAGCTATAGAACCATCAGAACGAATGAGAGGGGGAAAGCTTGAGTTACAGAAGTCTTCGTAGAGGTTTTTAGCTAAGGATCAGAAAGATTTGTCAGTGGGAGAGGAGTTAAGGTCATCAACATTCCTTCTTATAAAGGAATCAGAGCAGTACAGTGATTCATATATGCAATAAAAGCAGAACAATTAAATCAGGAGAGGCTAGGTACGACCGGTGTGCCTGGTCCCTCGCCTGAATAGCCATGGAGCAGACATGGTCAAACCAAGGATTAGGGGGAGAAAAAGTTTTCTTAGAAGAGGGAATGTACGCTTCTGTTACCGAGGTTATGATTTTGGCAACTTTTAGGGCTACCTGTTCAGGGTTGCGGGACCAAAAGCAGTAGTCATCCCATGGGATATCAAAGTGGAAGTTACGCAAATCTTCACGTTGGGTTCGCTCAAAGTGCCAAAGGCGGCACTGAGTAGAAGGGATTGGTGGAGGGAGAGCGAAAATGGAAGTTATTGAGATCACAGTGTGGTCAGATTTACGAAGAGCGGAAAGCACAGAATAAGAGTAGTTTAAAGGGTTAAAAGTAAGAAATAGATCAAGAATGTTGGCTGCATGTTCATGTCAGTCAGGAGCACGAGTAGGATATTTGATAATTTGCTCCAGATTGTGAGTAATAGAGAAAGCAAGGGCATCACTTCCTCCCACATCAGTGTGAGAAGACCTAAGCCACTCACTGAGGTGCACATTAAAGTCTCCAATATAGAGAACTTCGGCATGTGGGTGAAAAGATAGCAAGGACAAATGGCAAGAGGACCGATATTCAAAGAAAGATACAAAGCCAGTGGAGTTTGGAGAACAGAAGAAGAAGTGAAGGAATATAGTAGTAGTGGAGAGATAGTTTTCAGCCAGAGAATATCAAAGTCAGGAGATTCAAGGCCCATGAGCCTTGCAATAGGCGTGTTAGTGTTGCAGTAGGCACAGACCCCACCTTTAGAATGAAAACTAAAATACAGGTTATAGTGTGAGATTTAAAATGGGTCTGTGAACGCATGGCTAGACAGTTGGGTTTCAGAGAGAAGGAAGAGGTTAGGGAGGGAAGTACCCAAGTAAGGTTCCATAGACAAAAGATCTGAGTTCAGGCCACGAATGTTAGAAAAGTGAAGACTGAAAGAAGCAGATCGATCAGGAGGCGCAAGGTTAAGGGCAGAACCATTATTACCACCAGGCGTGTCTACCCTCAAGCCAGTAGTGGAGTCTGCAAGATCCCCAGAGATTCTTAGTACCCCTCTATGCCATCCATGTAGCGAATTCCAATTATCAAATATTTTTACACTGAAAAGAGGCTTCCTTACAGCCTGCAAAGAACTTTCTTGTGAAGCTTCAAGTTATGACCTGTAGTTCTGGCTCCACCCATCTCAAAAAAACTGCTTCCTGTCCACTCTGTTAAAACTATAGTAGGAGGCTAATTCACAACTCTGAACGGGTCACAGAAAATCTCACGCCTTTTGCATAGTGATTTAAGTGAATTTTACAGATCCTTCCTAACTGAACTCCACTATTTCTATTCCTTCTCAGTGCTCATAATATTCAGGGTACAGTTCTTCCATTCTTCCCTTTTTTCTAATACTTAGTTCTTGTGAGTAATTCTGTTAAGTGTTGCATATTAGGGGGAATGGGTATGTACATGTTTACATTGTTCGTAGTGTTTACTATTCGTATTTGATCACTGGCGGACTTACATTTTTGGAACCCTGAAGGTTGAACTTATATGAGGGCTGCTTTGCAACCAGCAACAATATGATAACATCTAGTATGGTCAAAAGGCTCTGCTGTCCTTTCACAGACATATAAATTGTTCATTTTATTACTGAAGTGAGAAGTGATGTAGTATTTTCAAGAATCTATTTAGATTGCACATAAAATTATATTTTGGGGCTTATGCTTGATAGTTGCAGATTCTTTATTGATATTAATTCATTGAAAAATATGAATTCCTCCTTTTAATAACAGTTTAATTATTTTTATTTTTGAATGAGCAGTTCTGCTCTGGGAATCCTCGTTGCATGTATACACCTCGTCGTATATGGAAATTTTTCAGTTTTAGTTTACTTTGATTCCAGGTTTACTGCTTTATCTTTACTTCTTTCTTTTTAGTCTTTATGGTTCTGCATTTATAACTTATACGTTATTGCATTTTTAATATGTAAAGTATATAGTCTAGTTGATATATTTATATAAGTATGGACTAAAGATGCATTCTGCAGTGGTGTAACATAGGTCTTCATATTTTAATTTCACACCAGCTGGAAGCTTGCTTTCAAAGGTTATTCAGGAAAAAAAGACATTATTTATTTATTTATTATTATATCTGTTTACATTCATTTAATCCACAATACTACCTGATGCTTGGACTAAAGGTATAGATACAGTAAATTTTAATGTATAAGTAACAATTGAGAAGGTTATTAATTTTAATGTCTTTTAATGTTGTCAGCATTCTTAACGATATGATTGTACCTTATTCCTGCTAATTCTCCATCTAATACTATTACTTCAAGTACGCCCAGAGAAATATCATATGTCTTTCATCTATAAATTTCTAATGCCCTCCTAAGTCCCTAAAGTAATGACTTCAATTGAGTAATGGAATTTGGATAGCACTAGACAAAACTTATTTGATCATTTTACACCATTATTTGGACCGAAAAGGTATATATTCAGTAATATATATTTGTAGAATATGTACCGAATTTGATGATTATATTAGCCATCACATTGGTATCAGGATGAAATAAATGAGTCTAATGAATTTCTTAAGAGCAGCTCTGAAAAATAGGTATTAAGATGGAGGTTTGAAAAGATACAATAGACCCTTAGCTGAAGAGGTAAGTTCTATATGAATGAGCTATCTATATGAATGAGCTATATACAGTACTAAGTACTGTATATATCTGCTAAGGTGAAAAGGATTGAGTAATGTATATTCTTATAATATTTTACTATTATAGAGCTAAGAAGTTCTAAAATTAAATAATCTTTTTCAAGTACTCGTACAATTTCCAACATGTTTACTTTATTAATTTTCCAGAAGACAGTTGAAGAGCATCGCTCGTGTTCTGAATTTCAATTTGCATTTTCATGTCTTAATTTAATATGGTTTAGGAGTATGAATTTCCTTGATGTTTGATAGGGACACTTCTTACATACAAAGGGTTTTTCACCTGTGTGTGTTCTCATATGAATTTTCATGTTACTTCTCTGCGAGAATTTAGATGGGCAGAAGGGGCAAGCGTGAGGTTTCTCTCCTGTATGTACGAGAAGATGTCTTGTAACATTCTTTTTTTGCCATGCTGAGTAGGAACAATAGGGGCACCTGTGCATTTTGTCCCCACTTAACCTGCTAAGACCTACGTTTACTCTCCATCTTCCATAATCTCGCTCAGTCTGAAAAAGAGGAAATTGTAGGATTTCAGTAATGATAATTGTAAGTGAAAGGCATTTTTGAAGATGAAAAGTACTAAAAAGCAGGCATTTGAACCAAAAAAAAAAAAAAAAAATCTGTGGTAGAATGTTCTGTATACATTTCATTCTATCAGATTTTATGAAATCTCCTATATATTAAAGTAGCAATCTCTATCTTCTACATATCATAAGAACATGTGTGGGAATTTGCAACTCACTGTTCGTTTAAAATGTAGTAAAAATCTACATGGCAGCAAAACATTTGGATACAAATCCCCGCCCTATGTGAAGATTATTATACCTTGAAACACACATGTTTAAGTCAAGGAATGAACCATGTTTAGCTGACTACTCAGTATGTAAGCAGGTGTTTAAAATGAAAGTCCCAAGTTAAACATCCAATACCACATATAAAACAACAAGCAAGGAAAGGATGAATCTTGTACCAGAGGCATTTCATTAATGGTGTTTTTTTTAGAACTATAAAATCGAAGAGACACACTCTCTCTCTCTCTCTCTCTCTCTCTCTCTCTCTCTCTCTCTCTCTCTCTCTCTCTCTCTCTCTCTCTCTCTCTCTCTCTCTCTCTCTCTCTCTCTCTCTCTCTCTCTCTCTCTCTCTCTCTCTCTTTGTGCTAATGGGATATAACCCTATGCTTGTAACTCCATCTCCTTGCTAGTTTAATATAGCATTTATCATATCTATCTTTAATACTATGAATGCGTTTAGCATTTACTGTTTCATCACTTAATGAATGCCTGTTATCAGTGTTCTTACTCTTAAATACTTCCTTACACCATCGTAAATAGTTTTCTTAAGATGCTTCAACCTAGAGTACTAGTTCTAGAGTCATTTATATATATATATATATATATATTATATATATATATATATATATATATATATATATATATATATATATATATATATATATATATATATATATATATATATATATATATGTATATATATATAAATATATATATATATATATATATATATATATATATATATATATATATATATATATATAATATATATATATTTTTTATATATATATATATATATATATATATATATATATATATATATATATATATATATATATATATATATATATATATATATATATATATATATATATATATATATATATATATATATATATATATATATATATATATATATATATATATATATTTATATATATATATACATATATATTTATATATATATACATATATATATATATATATATATATATATATATATATATATATATATATATATATATATATATATATATATATATATATATATATATATTATATATGTATGTATGTATGTATGTATGTAATTACCTAATTGTAATTACCTAATTGTGCTTACGGGAAAGAGCCCAAAGCTCATATCTTCCCGTCTCCTGATCGGTATGTATGTATGTATGTATGTATGTATGTATGTATGTATGTGATTACCTAATTGTGTTTACGGGAAAGAGCCCAAAGCTCGTAGCTTTCCGTCTCCCGATCGGTTCCATTTTAGACTTAGTGATACTTATCATACCTGTCCTTAAAACTATGGATTGAGATAGCATTAACTACCTCCGAGCTTAGCCAATTCCAATTATCAACTACTCTTACACTGAAAAAGTATTTCCTTACATCCTGCAAACAAGTTTTCTTACGAAGCTTCAAACTATGACCTCTAGTTCTAGAGCCAGCCATATCAAAATATCGATCCCTATCCACTCTATCATAACCATGAAGGAATTTAAAGACTGTCACCATATCCCCCCTCACTCTTCTAGCTTCGAGTGATGGTAAGTCTAATTCCCTCAGCCTCTCATCATAACTGAGATTGCGTATTTCTGGCACCAGTTTCGTGGCATGTCTTTCAACTTTTTCAAGCTTAGCTATGTGCTTTTTCAAGTGCGGATTCCAAAAGGGGGCTGCATATTCGAGTTTTGGCCTCGCATAGGTTACATAAATATTTCTGAACATCTCCTTGTCCATGTGCCTGAAGGCTACCCTTACATTTGATAAGTATGCATATGCTGCCCTTACTATGCCATTTATATGTATTTCTGGAGACAAATCTGCCAGTATGTTTACTCCTAGATCTCTCTCATTTTCTGTCTCTTGAAGTTGTACTCCAGCCACCGAGTAGTCAAGCTTGGGCCTTCTTGCACTTGTACCCATTCTCATTACCTTACATTTTGAAGTATTGAATTTCATTAGCCACTTTTCTGACCACTCATGCAGATTATTTAGATCCTCCTGAAGTTCTCTACCATTGTTCTCGTTTCCTACTTGCTTCACAATCTTTGCATCATCTGCAAATATATTCAAGAATGAATTTTAGGTTATTTACATATACAAGGAACAGCTACTAACTCTTCTCTTCTCCATTCAGACACTGAGTGTCTTACTCTAACCCTCTGTTCCCTTCCTTCTAAGTAAGTTTTTATCCATTCCAAAACATTTCCACCTATTCTAGCCATTGATTGCAGCTTCCTAATAAGTCTCCCATGTGGAACAGTGTCAAACGCTTTCTGGAAGTCTAGGAATATGCAATCTGCCCAGCCCTCTCTTTCCTGTAAGATTTGGCTTACCTCATCATAAAATTCTAATAAGTTTGTTACTGTTAATCTACCTTCTCTGAAGCCATGTTGCCTCACTGACAAAAAGTTGAAGGATTCCAAGTGAAGAGAGATATGTTTCCTTAGTAGTTTCTCCATAACTTTGCAAACTATGCTGGTCAAGGAAACTGGTCTATAGTTCAGAGCCGTATCCCTCCTTCCCTTTTTGAAGAGAGGTATCACATTTGCTTGTTTCCAGCATCTTGGAATCTCCCCCGACTCCAGTGACTCCTTAAATATGATACTTAGTGCCACTGATATTGTGTTTGCGCATTTTTTAAGCACATGAGGGGATATATCATCAGGACCTGTAGCTTTATGAACATCTAAATCCATCAGCGCTTTGCATACCTCTGTGGCTGTAAGGTTGATGTTCTCTAATACCGGCCCTTGAGCTTCTATCACTGCAATCTGAGGGGGTGGGGTATTTTCTACTGTAAATACTGACTGAAACTCCTTGTTCAGTTCTTTGCAGATCTCTTCATCCGTCTCAGTGATGCTTCCATCCGCTCTCTTTAGCCTTAAAACCTGTTCTTTTACCTTCAGTTTTCCTCTGATAAAGCTGTCGGAAAAGCTTGGGATTTTCTTTAGCCTTCCTGGTGATGTCCCTCTCATAGTCTCTCTCTGCCTCTCTCCTTTTACTTAGGTAGTCATTTCTTGCTCTTTTGTAGGTTTGCCAGGCATTTATGATTTTTCTCCTCCTATACCTTTTCCAGCATTTGTCTCTCCACTCCTTAGCTCTTTTACACCCATTATCGAACCATTTCTCTCTGGCATGAATTACACCTACTTTGGTGACAGGTATGCAGCAATCTACTATCTTCCCATATTTCTCACAAAAGATGTCATACATTTCTTGTACAGATTTGTTGTAAAATAAGGTTCTCCAGTCAATAACTGCAAAAAGCTCATTCATTTTGATGTAATCTCCTTTCGGATAGTTCCTTCTCATGTCCTCAGTGCCTCTACTCTCAGGAAGAATATCTTCAATGATATACTCCATCAACAACACACAGTGGTCACTCTTTCCAATTGGTGGTTCATACTCAATATTTTCAATATCCAACACATTATCTGTGAACACTAGATCAAGTAGTGATGGCTCATCCCCACCCCTGGCCCTTGTTGGTTCCATTCAATGTTGGTGTAGGAAATTCCCTTGTACGCAATCTAGGAATCTTGCCCCGAATGAGTCCTCACCACTGTGTGGGTCAAGAGTTATCCAATCTATCTCTTTATGATTAAAGTCTCCCATAATCAAAATCCTACATTTTTTTTCCCGTGTCATGTTAACAACTGAGTTTATGACTTCAATAGTACCTATATGACTTTTCTCATAAACTTCAAGCCTATTTTGGTTCCTTGGTGGGTTGTATACAACAGTTATTATAATGTATGTATATATATATATATATATATATATATATATATATATATATATATATATATATATATATATATATATATATATATTATATATATATATATATATATATATATATATATATATATATATATGTGATTACCTAATTGTGATTACCTAATTGTGTTTACGGGAAAGAGCCCAAAGCTCGTATCTTCCCGTCTCCTCATCGGTTCCATTTTAGACTTAGTGATACTTATCATACCTGTCCTTAAAACTATGGATTGAGATAGCATTAACTACCTCCTCGCTTAGCCAATTCCAGTTATCAACTACTCTTACACTGAAAAAGTATTTCCTTACATCCTGCGAAGAAGTTTTCTTACGAAGCTTCAAACTATGACCTCTAGTTCTAGAGCCAGCCATATCAAAAT